>CAJNOQ010001545.1:0-30538 GCA_905250885.1 Didymodactylos carnosus | reverse complement strand
TGTGTCAATGGCACGGTAAAAGCATGCTAGCAGCACATAAAAAGCATACTTTGGCACACTTTTTCCATGCCATTGGCACAATTTAAGTGTGCTTTTTCTAAAAGTATGCTTTTCCGGGACAGTGTAGTTGAATTAAATGATCAACGATTGCTGCCTCAACGAAAATGTTGCGTTTAACCTCATCCTGTTATAATACTCTCCTTGCCTTCACATATTCTAATAGCGTACATGATTACTTCAAAACTCGCGCATTGTTGACCTCTCTCTGTCTGACGGATAAAAAGTTCCTCCAGACAGTGACAGAAGCTAAGAAACAAAGCAGCTGTATATAACGTAGATGATTGAGAAAAGGGAAAACTTGTTTTCTCTCCTTTTGCTGAATCTTATAATATTATAATCAAAATATCAACCGTAACTTTTTTTTACAATTATCCAATGAGAAACATCAAAATCGAGAGAAAATAGATTGTATCACTACATGCGTGCTTTCAAATCGACTTTTTATAAATAACGTAATGAATTATGGATCGTAGAAATCTAACTAATTTTTGTCATAAGACTCGGTGGGACATCTACTATTGACGTGATTTTCATTCAATCTAAACTTCCAGAACGAAAGAAGTTAGAATCTGCCAATAAGAATCTTAAATTGTACCGTTTCAATCTATAAGCTTTTTGATGTGTGTTGTAGGTGAAAAAAAGACGCTTATTTCATGCGCTTTGTTCGGTTTCTACGACACATATTCGTTGGATGAAAGTTTCGGATTTGAACAAGGATCAAATGGAACTTCGTTTTCTGCTTCCGTTTTTTAATGATCTATTTTAGTTGCTGAGATATACACTATTCTACACTGCAAAATACTCTGTAATGTAGAATAGTATATATCTTAGTAACTAAAATAGATCATTAAAAAATGGAAACAGAATATGAAGTTCCATTTGATCCTTGTTCGAATCCGAAACTTTCATCCAACGAATGAGTGTCGTAGAAACCGGAAAAAACACTGACTGGATGAGTCATCATGACCTGAAAACGTATCATTTTGCTTGATCATGAAGTTTATGGTCGGTATTTCCTTCTTATCATCACAGTTTTCGTTCTGTAAATTTAGGATATTCTAGTATAAGAACAATTCTTCTCCGTATGAATAGTCAGTTACAATCCGTAGCAAGAACGGCAACCAACGATATAAATAATCCAATTGATTTGAGTCAGTATAACAACAATAACGGAATAAAAACAAATTCAATGAATCTGAATTTAAATAATAATATTAATAATAATAGTACAACAACTGTTGTACCACAAGTTCCTCCGAAAACAGTTCATACACGTCCAACAACAATAGTAACGGCACCCATTAGTTACTATACTGGAGAGCAAAATTTTTCTAGTTTTATAAATAACAATAGTCAATTTACAGCAAACAATCAAACAGTAGCAAAAGGTACGTATGCACAATGACTTTTTCATAAGAAACGTTAGAGATTGCAGTGACTGTCAAATATCGACGGGGATTAGCAGAAATGAGAAAGATTCCCTTCTCAGAAGTTAGTAGTCTGCTGTATTATCTAGTCTTTTTACTTCTCTATCTGTTCGCTTATATGCTAATTAAAGTGAGTAATCCCTTTTTATTTATTTTAGCTGTCAAACTATCGGTGCCATCTTCAAATTCTGTAAGGGCGTCATCATCAATGGATAATTGTGACAGTCCTCCAGCTTCTCCAAGCTTTGCATATTTAACAGAACCGATTGATAAAAATCTTGAATGTGCAATATGTTTACAACGTTTGAGAGATCCACGCGCTCTCCCATGTCAACATGTTTATTGTTTGGATTGTCTTCAGTCATATGGCCGAAAAAATCTTGAAAATCGTACACAAACAATTAGATGTCCAATATGTAATCAAACAGTACCATTTTCATCTGCTGATAAATATCCGGCATCCTACATTCATCGTAATTTACTCGAATTAAAACCAAAAGATTATCATATTCTAGCGAAATGTACAAAGTGTTTTGAAAAAACTCAATTACAGGTATGCAACTGTTGTGATTATCTATTATGTACATGTTGTTATAATGAACATCGTCAATTAATCTATGATAATATTGAACTTGTCACACAAACATGTCAATATCGTTTAAAATGTATTCAACAAACAAAAAATCAATTAAAAATAACAAAACAATCATCGTTGTCAACAATAAAACAAGTTGAAACGGCATATGAAAATTTAGAACGAAAAATAGCTGACTATAAAAAACATGTTTTACAACGTTTATATAAATATAATAATAATCTCATCGATATATTTTGGTCAAAATTAAATTTATCATCGATCGATTCTATCGAAAAAATTTTAAAACAAGCTGATGATTTATTGAAAACAAAAAACGATCAACAACAAAAATTTGATGATGTATTAACAGTCTATTATTCATTAATGTCGACCGCTGAACAGTTAGAACATGCGAGCACGTTGATTAATACGTATGATTTAAAGAAATTATTGAAAAGTGATATACAATTATGTGGACAAGGTTTACCACAAATGAAAATCTATATTAAAAAGTTTGATGATAATGAAAAAGATGAAGAAGAAATTACATTGTTACCACCAGTATTATTATTTGATGGAAGTTCATCGAGTACAACAGTTAGTTCGTCATCAACTAGTTCATCTACCTCAACAACACCAATTGATATTAATAGACAACGACGAAAAAAACATGAACCAAAACGTTATATAGTTTCTCAGACTGAGGATGATGAGGAGGAATATGTGGAGAATAATCAAGAATACTTACCCATATTAAAAAAATTGAAAATTGAATGTGAAGTTTTAACAAGGAATATGTTTGATTTACTACCGGCATCCGAAAGCACAGTAATACCAAATATGTTACCGTCACCAACATTATCATCGAATGCTTCGGTGGAATTTTTAGAGTCAATATTGAACGATGATAGATTAGATGAGGAGGAAGAAGAAAGCGGTGACGATGATGATGTAGTCTATTTAGAAACAACAACAAAAAATGACACTGCTACGATTATGGATACAGAAATAACAGATAACTTTGATTTATTATTTCAACCAGCATCTTATTAAAGACCGACACACATTTTATCTACGTTATACATATGAATAAAATAATGCTACTGTAGTTGTTATTTAAATTTGTTTATGTGTGAACGATACATCTTTTTTCTGCTTTTTCTAATCCAGAACTTCAAGGATAGTAATTGTTCATCATTATCATATAAGACAGAATTTGAGTTTTACTCTACCAGTATGACTGTTTTCAGAACAAACAGGTTCGGTGGAAAATACGTTAGGTTAAAGAATTTCCTATCGTTTCGAAAATAAACTCTATTTTTGTTGTATTTGATCTATGAGAGCATACCCTACGAATCATTAATAAATCGTATGTTTTATTTTCAATGTCTATCGATTTATTTTATTGTTGATTATTAAAACACGGAAATAACTGTAAATGTTTTACTAACACAAACAATTTTTACGTATACGTATTTTACAAAACATGAAAATGTCTGTTTCTATTTTCTAGTGGTAGAATTGTAGAAGTGCATATCCCGGAAGTTAGTTTAGCAATTTGAGTTTTTTTTCTCGTGTATCAATACAGCGGATTGCTAGCAAAACAGGTTTCAATTCATTTTATTTGAGAATGATCTATCGAAATATCAAATCGAAATAAAGATGATGATGATGAACAAAAGATATCAAACATGCATGCATGTTTGTTTGTTTAACCGAATCCATTATGGACGTAATAAGATGGTTTTTTCCTTTTACAGCTCAGTTTTATGTCTTTTTTTTGTTTGTTAATCTTGAAATTTTACTCAAATGATTTTGTTGTATGTGCGCTTGTTATGTTCCATGTGCGCGTATTGTTGTTCATGTGCATCAGATAAAAAAAGCGATAAAAAAAGAATAATGAATATATTTGTCGTCTTTTTTCTGAGAATTGATTAGACCTGCAATCTCCGATCATCGCTTAATTCATACGCTTTTGATAAGTGAGCAATATAAATTGTTCCCATTTAGTTCATATTTAATAATATGTTGCTTTATGTATAATAACTGTGGATTTTGATCGTACAATAGAAATGAATATCGAATGCTGCAAATGCTTACTTCCTAAAACTTCAGTTACATATGATTTCTGTTAAAAAAAATTGTTATTTCTCTCACATGTATAGTATTTAGAATGATCCATCGGTAAACAAAAACAGTTCAGATAGAATCAAACAAAAAACGACAATGCTTATGTTGTGGACAAGGGTTTGCTTGTTTTCAAGACGGCGAGTAAAATGTTCAAACTCTGTCGAGCTTAGAGATAACAGGAGTGATTCGAATCAAATACATACACATCTACTTGCTATCATAAGTTTTTGTTTTTATTTTGAATCATTATAATTACATTTACAGGTTCTAAGTGTTTTTTTCTTCTTTATTCTGTGCCCATCATTCATTACTGAATTCTGATTATCCTTCAACTGACTCGTATAATGATTTTTCACACGGCTGAACTTTAACGACACCATCGTTAACATTCTCTTCTACCAATAATGTTCATAAATCTCAATCAACATTATAGAATGTAAGTCATACAGACTATTCGACTACTTTCCAAGCACAACGTTCAAGAGATGTAAACTGGGGACAAGTCAGAAATCCTTAAGCCTTTAGAAACGATTTTTGACTAGAAAATTCGGCCCTGAGACCATTCAGGAAAATAGAAAAAATAAGCTTCTTAAAACCCAATTTTCTGAACTGGTTACGCCTTAAGATGGCTTATTTCGGCAAATCGACAGATGACACTTTTGATCGGGAAAATTATTCTTAATTAATTGCTGTCATATAATATATCGGTTTTTATTTCAGATGCTTTCGAAATTAAACTTTATTTTGATATTCTTCTGTTGCGTTATTTTTACAAGCATTCGTGCGTGTTCGATCACGTGTTTAAATCAAACTACAAAAGCCTTACCACCGCCTATATTTATCAATGATTCGGTAACTGACATCCAAATTCTCTTCGAAATCTCATGTATCGATCAAAATATTACACTATCATATATAAATGTTAGTCTGTCGCTCGATAATAAAAATGTTTTAGAGTTGAAAAGTCCAAAAGAGTTTCAGTTAGATTTTACAACGATACAGACACAAACTGGCACATTTAATATCACTGTACACGGATTATTGTTAGGATATAGGTACGTTCATTAAAATAAACAGTTCCATCCTTATTTATTTACTTGTTATCAATTTAGCCGTTTGTATCTTCATGTACAATATTTGAATTCGAATCATTCTATCTTGGAAAACATCACAAATGATTATGATGTTGATTTTGCTGTGAAACGTAAACAGACTGTGTTGGATACAATCTTCACTGTTGTTATCATTATTTTGGTCTCGATCGGAACGTTTCTTATCGGTTGTAAACTATTGACACAAAATCTCTTTCAAAATATTCGTCGACCTGTTCCCATTTTGATCGGATTATTTTCACAGTTTTTTTGTTTACCATTGGTGAGTTATAATTATAGTTTTTTTAATCTGCAACTTTGAAAAATAACTGATATTATCGAATGCTTCGTTCAAGAAACGTTAAGTACTATTGCCGTGCATGCTCAGCATTTGAAGAAGCAGTAATAGAAATGCTTACTACCTAGTCCCATTGAAATTTGTCTGTAGTTAATGTTCAGTCTCTGAAACTTATCGCGCTTGTTATTTGATTATCTTTTGCTTCTTTTTGCAGCTTGCATATGGACTCGCAAAAATAGTTAAATTATCATCATCAACTGCTCTCGGACTGCTAGCAACCGGTGCTTCACCCGGTGGTGGAGCTTCAAACATGTATGTGGCAATGTACGGCGGAGATATCAGTCTTTCAATGACAATGACATTTTGTAGTACAATAACAGCATTTGGTAAGTTACAAAATTGAATATTCAATATTTTTGTGAATTCCATTGAATTCTTTTGTCTCTTTTAAAAGCTACATTTCCTTTGTGGATTCTATTACTTGGTCGAGATTTTATTAATGTTCACACCGTTCACTTTCCATGGGAAAATATGTTTACAACGTTATTTGCATTGATTGTAAGTAATATTCATAAAGTATATATCTGAAAGCATGTGATTTCTTTTTGTTTTTTATTAGGTGCCAGCATCACTTGGTTTGGCATTACGATATTTTAAGCCAAATATCGCCGATCGTTTAACACGTCTATTACGTTTTATTACTATTTTTTTCATACTCTACATTTTAACATTTGGCATTTATACAAATCTTTATATTTTTAAATTGATTAATTATAAGATAATCATCACAAGTGCATTATTACCATGGACAGGTTTTCTTATTGGCATTTTCTTTGCATTAGTAACTTGTCAGACTCGTGAACGTTTGATAGCCATATTTGTTGAAAGTGGTAAGATAAAAGAAAAGTATAACACATCATCTAGTATTATTAGTTGATATATTTACTGTTTACAGGATTACAAAACACGGGTGTTGCCATATTTTTTCTTCGATTATCTTTACCACAACCAGATTCGGATTTAGCAATTATTGTTCCGATATTTGTACGTATATACAATGTATATGTTTTGACTAATGTTTATTTTGTTAAATTTTTTCAGGTTGCTATTGCTATACCCATTCCATTGTTAATAATTTATGTTCTCGTTAGTGGTTATCGTTACTATAAAAAACGAAAAACGGGTTTAACAACAACAGTTTCATCTGGAGATGAAAACGCTCGAGATGCAACTGAATATGAACGACTACCAAATACTGATGACGAAGCATAGATTGTTCTAAAACAATAGATATTTTCGAAATTATATGAGATGTTTAACATCGAATCTGAACGAATCTCTTGGACAAAAAGAAATTATTTTTCATCTGATTAGTTAGTCAATATCAACATTGTTTGTTTTTCTGTCAATGTATATTTTTGTTTTATGAAAATAATCTTCATTTTGTAATCTCATTCTTCTTTTATATTTTGTTTTTATCTATACAAAGTATCTTTAACTTCTTTTCTTATCAACTAGTGTCTTTTTTCTAAAATTCATTTGAGTTTTCTGTACATGTTGTGATAAAGAAAGTGAAAATATTCCTTTTGTTGATGTATTAACTTCATTGTGTAAAAAAGATAGTCATTAATCCTATTTATATAATCTTTCAAAAATCTGTCACTGTTCATTTTTATAACAGTTTTAAACTTCCAGTTTATTTTCGCCAATAATAAGTGTTTAAAAGATGATGATTGATTATTTACAATCTTTTCATCGGCTTTTTCTCGTCATTTTTAATTCCTACTTTAAACAAACACTAAAAAGTAAATTCACAAGTCCTTCGGTCCTTAGTCTAGTACCTCCTGAAAACAAAACATTTCACAATATTATACATGTTAAAAATTAATGAATCAAAACAAACCTCAAGTTTTCTCATTACAGCAGATAATCCAGCTAGATCTAAATTCGACGCAGCTAATACTTCGTTTAATTGTGCTTCTTTCTTTTCAAAACTATCGGCCAATGTACTCAATTATTTTTTCTAATAATAAATTTTTCAAACTAATCTTTTATTGAACTTCATTAATGGCTTTGATAAACTTATTATACAGTTCATATCGTTCTTTCTGCATCTAAATGAGGTAAAATGACAAAACGATTCGACAAAAACGAGCCGATAAAAACATATGATTTCGAAACGTTGTAACAATGCTTCATATTTCCATTTTAAGTTTTCTTGTTCGTTTTCATAAGTGTTTTCAAACGATTTTTTGTATTCTAAATATACACGACACATAAAGTTATCTGTCTATAGAGATGTTAAGGGCCCTCTCCCCCCTTCAGAAATGTTGGTTTTCGGTCGATTTTGAGATACGCACATGGAAAAATAGCCTGAAGGGTCTACTTCCAGAATCTGTATTGCTTTTGGTTACAAAACTGGTTTCCCGCGGATTCTGAGCAAGTTTTCTAAGAGCCTCGAAAAACCGGGTCTTCAAATAATAACTTTTTCCTGAATACTTATGCAATTAAAATTTTTCTGAAAACACAACTTTGTAGAGCAAACGTTTCTGATCAAAATAAGACCTTGCACAACTCTGTATAACCTTGCACCAAAAACTTACAGGCATTTTGCTATAAGTCCTAAAATCGAGTATTTCGTACAGCGTTTAATACTGCGTTTTCTTTATATAAGAGTTACACCTGGAGTGCGTCCCAAGATTTTTAATAGCGGTTTGTCGTAGAGAGTTCATTCTTTTTTTGTTTAAACATGGAAAGGAAACTATATGGACTGACCGGCGTTGATTTTTGAATTAGGTCTTAGTTTTTTGTCAAACTGAGGATTTTTCGGGTTTTGGAGGTTATTGGTTGTCTAGAAAACCAATAAAGGCTTAATTGGAAAATCGGCGCCGGTCAGTCCATGTATTTTGGTGTCTAGTTTAAAATAAAACAAACCTGAACTCTCCAGTTTGAAGTATATTAAAAAACTTTAGGACGCACTTCAGGATCCTTTTTGGACCTTGATCTCTGGAAAACTCCTAAACCGTAAGACTTGGAGACAAAAAAATTTTTCATTCCCATAACTCATTATGCCTAACATTTATGGAAAGTTTCATCAAGATCGGATGTACGGTGTCGGAGATATTTCTGAGGGAGGGAGGGATCCTTAAGAGATATCAAAGGAACGATAAATTTTGTGATATGTAACATACCGCCAGCAAAGCTTTATCTTTCTTGTAGTTTTCTGATCGTCTTCGTAATTCTTCTGTTTCTTGTTTTGCTGCTACCAATGGCTCTCTCATTCTTCTATTTTCACTTTCAACTTCACGCATACGTTTTTCCAGTCGTTCTTCTTATTTCTTTTTCTCAATTTAACTCTAGAAAACAAAATTTGTTACGAAATTGTCCATGTGTGCCATTTAGCTTTACTTTCAATGTATTGATTGAATTCAAATTATTCAATGTTATATCATTATAGTATTTTTAATATCGCTGAATGCTTTTTCATGGTTACGTAATAAATCGTTAATTTGTTGATTTTTTCACGTGCTTGACCAAGAAAATCTTCGCGTAATTTTTGATATATACGACTTGTTTGTCTGAAATAGATAGAGAAGATATAGAATAATTATGTGATGTTATAACTGATCGTTGACCAGAGAGAGGAAGGTCGAAGTTTTGACGGAAAGTGATCAGGAAAAAAAACTAAAACGTTTTTTAAACCTATACACTGCATTTTACTTGAACCAGCAGCGCAACCAAAATTTTTTGGACGCTCGGGCAAATTGCTACCGAGATAAGAAAAAATTGGGTAAAACATTTGTTTGCAGGTGAAAGTTGCGACAAAAACACTAACAGTAGGGGTTGACATTCCTTGTTTCCCCTAATCAGAGCTACGGTCGTTCGCACGTACCTTCGGCAAAGTTCTGACCGCTTCTTGCTGTGCTAATTCTTGATCTTTCATTTGCACTTTGAATTCTCATTTTTCTTTCCATGTAGTACTTTCAGTTTCATTGTGTGCTTCCTGTGCCACTTTTAACTCTGCTAATGTTTTGGTTTTTAATTCGGCTATATTATTTGGTGTTCATATAATCACTAAAAATGCACCAGGTGGATACTATCTCGAATACGACTGCTCTCTTACTTTGACTTCTGTTTAATGTTGTTCTTCGGCATCTTCTAATTCACGATCTTTATTTCTTAATTCAGCTTTTTTCTCTTCTAATTGTCGTTTTGTTATTTTCCAAAATGTGCTGATTCTATCACGCTCTAATTAAAAATCATTTCACTCTTCTCGCTCGTTCGCTAATTCTTCACATATCCACCGAAAATGATCTTTCAATCCTTTTTTGGTCATTTCTTGCACAGATAGTCCATCGATGATCGTAGGTGCTTAGACGGTTTTTTTTCTTTCCCTTTCCTTTTCCATCCTGAAATAAAAAGAATAGAGATAGTTACTACCTTTCACCAACGAAAAATAATTCATATTGATAAATTTAAACTATAAGAAAGTTTTTGGATCAATAAGAAAAGAGTACCATTTTGCTAACGCAATAAACCAAATAAACCCACGTGTACAGTATGACAGATGTGTATTCTCCGTACACTAAATCTATTCACTACTTTCAGTTTTCTATTTATGAATGAAAAAATCTTACCATTTTTGCCGATCTCAACTGAATCAAAGCACAAAAATATCTAAAAATATTCAGAAAATCACACCATCAAACAATTGAGAATCGGACTATTGGTGTTCCTTAAAAACAAACCGAAATAAAAATTTTATAGATGGTTTTCAGCACGGACTGAAAACTAAAAAAAATCACAATGAAATTTTTTTCTTTACTTTAAAACGCAAAGTGAACAAGATGGACTAACTGCGAATTTTCCCGACGCAGTAGTATTCGAAAGAGAAACTTATTGTGATTGAAATTTTAAATCCTTTTTATTGCTAAATTAATCCACTGTAACTGCTTTTAAGCATAATCTTTTATACAAGTATCTGCTGTGCTCTCCGAAAAATAGCCGATTGTTCAGTCCGACATCTATTGTCTGTTAAAGTATAAAACTTTTTCTAGAAAAATTTGACAGACAGCTGTAGTTGACGCCATTCGATAGCCAAACCTTAGCAAATCTTCTCATATGACTAGTAAGTGTAGAATCTTTTTAACATATGGTTTCTGGAGGATCTTTCAAAAACTGGAATTTAATTCCAAAACTTGAAATACAAATACTTAGGTTTTTCTTATTGATTAGATAGACTAGTATAGGCTATTTCAGTAAAATAGGAGTTAATCGATTCTCTTGATCTATCATGATTTAGTATGGTACCGGACATATTGGGAGTCTCAAGATCGGTCTTTTCTATCGAGTAGGAAACTTAGAGATGAATGCATATCAATATTAAGAAAAAATTAAAGTTCATTTAGAGTCGCGGAAAAGTGCTTTTTGGTATTCAGCACACTCGAAAACCTATAATATACGTCTATCTCCACCTGAATATTTGAGACATTTTATACCACCTCGCAGGTTCTGCTTTTAGGCTTTTATTTTCTTGCTTTGGATCTGGTATCCCTGGTAAAAACCTTATTCTATCACATTCTGCCACGCCTAAACCGTCAAATCTTAGGAGAGTCGGTTCACTCTCATTTTGTAGAAAATATCATGAACTAACATCAGAAGTCAAAGATAGATGGTACCGCCTGTTTTTATTACAACATGAAATTTGGAAATTTTACAGCGATAGTAGAGATTTACGCATCAAATTTACGGAGATCTAGTTTTGACCTAGTATAGTAGGAACCCTTGCAGACATTAAATTGTAGATTTTCTGGGCAACATCAACTGAAATAAGTAGAGCACGAGAGGAAATAAGTATTGTTTTTTCGTCTGAATAAGTCGCTTTTGTCAGGTGCTTGATAATATTAATAGACAAAGAGTTTGCTGTGCATTTTCGTGTGACTTTATTTTTCTCGCTTCCATTGGTAATACCACATCAAATCATAATGTAAAAAGAAACAAATGAATGAGCTGTAAAAAAAAATGACATAAAAAAAAGTGAGTGACCACACTGCAAATTCATGTTTCGTATAAAACGGGCGACATATTCACCCATTTATGTGTGTCATCATCCATCTAAGGGAAGAAGGAAGGGCCTTCATACTTGTCGCTGAAATGGCATGAACTAATTAAAAAACAGGATAATTCTGTGAAAAGTTTCTCGTCTGAATTTCTCGCTAAATTATATGAACCTTTGTTTTCGGATGCAGTTGAATTTAACAGCACAATTTCCTTTACTTACACTGTCAGAAATGAACCCACTTTGTTCGCTGGTTTCACCTGGATACTAGCGAACAAAGTGGGTTCATTTCTGACAGTGTAGTGTGTATATTCTGACCGTTAATATTTTTCAATCAAAATTTGTCAACCTCCTCTTCTGTCTTCATCAAGGATTGTTTAAAAGAATTAGAAAGAATGAATCATCTACTCTCCTCAAGCATTCAACCACTTAGCTTCGAGAATAAGTTAGAGATCTCTCCTCTTATCTTACGTTAAGCGGTTCAAGCGAACAGTGTCAATGCACTGAACGAGTTCAGACGTTTTAAAATGAATTTTTTTAACCAGTTTTCATGTTAAAGATGTTAATGGCCTCTACCCGTATAAATTTCTATTTTTCTGTATTAAAATGAATTCTTTACATTGTATTCCAAACCGCATGTACAATCGCTAGTTGACTCATCGTGAGTCTCATCTTGGCTGGAATCGAAATGAGATTTGATTACATCTTTAGCTAACTGGATCTCTTTAGAAATGTTTCCAGCAATGCTGCCTTTTATTAAATCCGTGTTTTCTAGATCTTACACAGAATCATCGACAGATGTTCCTGTTCAGCTATTTTTACATGACCAGATGTTTTTGAAGAAATTTCTTGTGTCATTTCTTTCACAGAGACTAGTCCGAATTATACTGATTCTTCAAATAATATGTTCATAAAAAACACTTATGATTAGATCGTTGAAAAAGTAAAGCAGAAATTTGAATGGCTATAGTCAGGCATTTTCAGATATATTAAATTTTTGAATATACTTAAAAGGATAGGCAGTTTTATTGAACTAAAAATTTGAGAATTTCTTTTTGAGAAAAAGCTTAAAAAATTCATAACTTCTTCAATGAGTTCGTGAAACGCCAGGAGTGGGCGTATTTTGTAGTTCAGCTTCTACATTAGGCTATATTCAACTCAAAATCGAAAATTTTTCTGTTTTAAAACGAGGAAGAGACTATCCTTAAATTAATCGATTTTAACAATATTGAACTGTGTTTGTTACACCGATGCTAAAGACGTTGTCGTTTATGCCGATTTAGTTCTTTTTTCAGATTTTTCAATTAAAATATGCAGAATTCATCCGATCGAACACCATCATCAGAACCAAGTGATTATTATCAAAATACGTTTAAAACTACACCCAATGATATTTTAACACATATGGATAATACAGATTTTATTGAAGAAGCCAAATTAGCTATTGGCGATATCGGTTCGTGTGTTCAGAGCTCCTCATTATCGACAAAATTAAATGATTATAATAAACCGTCCATAGCCTATTTAAACATGCGTTCAACCGACAATCAAGAATATTGTATTGAATTATCAAAACATGGTTATCGAGTTGTGGGAAAAAAATTTGATGATAATAGATGTCCATCACCAACCTATTATGAGTCATTACAAGCATTATTTACACAAAAAAGTCAGTCATATGTACAAAGTTTTGCCGATAATTTACGGGCAAAATTAAATGCAGAATTACAACATGAGCAATTAAACAAAGAAACTGAAGAAAAAAATTAAAAACAATAGATTTGTTCTTGTTGTAAAATTATAAATCAAAAAAAATTTTGTTTTACCTTTCTAAATTTATTTTTATTCTGATCGTCTTATCCTGCCTTATCCATTTTTACTTAATTTGAAAATATCGCAAGTCTGATAATTAAAAGTGCTCTAAGATAAATTTGTTTGGTTTTTCTCAAGTTAAGGAGTGAAAGTCTCAATTATTTGATTAGATTGATAAAAATATCATCATTTTAAATGAATTTTTTTCTTTCTAAATTTTATGACTTACATTCCTTTTATCTTCAATATAGTAATATAGAAACTATGCCATAGTTGTCTTGTATATACTTTTCCATTAATGAATATTTTAATTACTATATACATTATTAACATAATAGACTCATTTTTTGAATTTTTGATTAAGTTTAGAACGAATATTGACACATCTGTGGGATTCACTATTGTATACTTAAAACTTTAAATTGTCAGATTAATTTCAAATTTCAGATCTAACATGGTGTAATTCAGTCGACAATATTCAAAAGATGGCTGTTCTATTTGTACTGAGAAAAAAGTGAGAATACCGAACGAAAATGGATTTCAGCAAAAATATTCTAATTTTAGCTATAAATATCAAAAGACAAAAGCTACTACTCCATTCACTCTAAGTCTAATCAAATCACTTGAAACTTTCGGAGCGAAATCAGTTATTTTTCCTTTACATGCTGACCAGAAGTGGAGAAGTTGAAAACTTTTTTCTCTTATCCTTGACCTTGAATTTTTGTAGAAAATGAAGTTCTGAGAGTATCAAACGATGTAATTGAACTTTGAGCGAACTGAGAATTTTTTGTCTTTTTGACACAGTTAAAATTAGAATATTTTTATCAAAACGTATGTACATTGCGTTTTCTCATCTTTTTCTTAACACAAACATTTTCATGAGATTCAGCTTAGTCGAAAATCTATGTTGCATGTATTAATAAGATTTTAAAATTTAAAATCGTATGATCAGAGTAGTTTCTTTAATTATGAATACGTTAGAATTTTTATCTTTTATTATAACGAAGAGAAGAGGACAATATGTCTGTTGAACATACTGTACCATAACTTTAACATAGGCATAATTTCAATTGAAAGACTTAGGTAAATGAATAATCTGGGATTTTTGTCTATAGCAACAAATTATCTTTTCCCTAAAGTTTTTACCATTAAAATATGTAAACTGAATTAATTATTGTAAATGAAACAATGTATTCATAGTATATATAAATATTTATTTGTTTTACTTTTTATTTCAATCATTTTGTTAGTCTGAATAAATATGAGATAAATCTAATTTTTTTCATATATTGATTGATCCTGATATAAGAGAATTTACTGATTTAGTTTAACATATTCTATAATTTTTGTTTTTGTAAGATAATGTTTTCTTTAATTTATCGATTTTATTTTCATTTACCTGCTAGTCGCATTCATTATTATCTTACACGATCAATCACAACATCAATTTATCCACAAACGGTTTCTGATATATTAAAAACAAAACCAATTGGTTCATCTGTGAGTCTAATTGGTTCATTAGAAAATGTACGAAAATTGAAAACACAATATTTCCTAGATTTTATTGATGGTTCATCTCTCAATCATTTACAAGTTATTGTTTCTGGGAAAAATTTACCAGATGTAGGAAAATTAAATTTTGGTAGTACAATTCGTGTTAATGGAACAATTGTACGAAGTACACATCCACAACAAGAAATTGAACTACAAGCAAAACAAATTGATATTATTGGATCATGTGATGCATTTAACTATCCGCTCAAATGTAAAACAAAACATTCATTTCATTTTCTAAGATCTTGTGAACAATTTCGTGCACGCGATCGAATGTATGGCGGAGCACTATTAAGTATTCGAAGTGAACTATTTTATTTGATTCATAATTATTTTCATGAACATAAATTTACTCATATACAAACACCGTGTATAACATCAAGTGATTGTGAGGGTGGTGGAGAAACGTTTAAAATTAAAGAATATTATTCACAATCAACGTCTCAAATGAAAGAATATTTTGATAAACAAACGTATCTGACAGTGTCTGGTCAACTTCATTTAGAAGCGGCGGCAAGGTAAATACATTTTTATAAAGGTATCACTTTACTATCTATTTCTTTAACTTTATTATTTAAATTTAGTGGCTTATCACGTGTATATACATTGAATCCGGTATTTCGAGCCGACAAAAACTTATCACGTTTTCATCTTGCCGAATTTTGGATGTTAGAGGCTGAAATAGCAGGTAAGCAATTTTAAAAACGATACAAACTGTTGTTTTTTCAAGCAAATAAGAAGATATATCCTCTCAGAGATTTCGGTTTCTTGATCAAATGTCGTTTTTTTCTATTTTGGCAGTAAAACGAAAAGTTGAATGACAGAAATAAATAAAAATATCACATCAGCGAAAAGAATGATACAAATTGTTAGATATTTATTTGAATTTTGAGTGACATTTACTCCTTTCAGTCGAGTGACTATATCGGATCAGATAGGATTGCACGGAATTTGTTATAATAAGTCTCTTCCCTAATTTCTGTCTCTAACTCATCGTCACAAAGTATACAGGCTTTGGTCATTGATCAAAGATGTAAGCAGTATGGCTGGAGTGGTGGGAGTAGAACACACTATAGTAGTACACAGGATGGGGATAGGACCTCGTCAGTTTTGATCTCAGTTAGTCCAGTAGTAAATTCTCTGATGTTCGATTCCATCGGCTGTTCTCTGGTGTTTTGCTTCTTTCTAGAAGTGTATTGAGTCTGAGAACTCCGCTCAAAGGTCGCTAATTTTTAACACTCAAAACCCCCAGGTTCTAAGACTAGCTAAAAATCTAGAAAAACAGCAATTTTAGCTAAGCCTGACACCTTTTCATTGAGTTTTATCACTTGTAGCACTAGTCTCAGATAGAACAGAAAACGGTAATTAAGTGTGATGTAAAAGTTGGGTAGAGCGTGAGGATTTTGAATGTCGAAAATTAGCAGTATTTGAGATCAGATCCCAAGACTTGGTACATCCCTACTTTCTGTTCTATCCTTATCTCTCTTATTCAATCAGGTTTAAATCAATTAGCAGCTAATCCATTTTATACTGTGTGATACTTTTATCTCTTTAGGAATAACAAAACTTGAGCAATTATTAGATATTTACAAGCATATTTTACAGACAGTGACTGCAAATTTAAGACAAAATTGTCGCGAACAATTCCGTCTACTCGAAGAATATGATATAAAACCGGAATTCATTGATCAATTTTTTCTTGATAAATATTCAATTGTGACTTACGATGAAGCTGTTGGTTATTTGAAAAAAAGTGACGAATTTCAAGATTTTCCGAAAAATGGAGATTTTACACGCGCACATGAAAACTATCTATGTCAGAAAATTATGAATAATCAACCATTTTTTCTAATTAATTATCCAAAAGAAGTAAAACCCTTTTATATGCTTGTGAATGACGATGAATGTACCGTGGCTAATTTTGATTTTATATTTCCATCGGTTGGTGAGTTATCGGGTGGAAGCTTACGTGAACATCGATATGAACGTTTACACAAAACAGTAGAGTTACTGAAATTGGATGATGAATTAGATTGGTATTTGGATTTGAGACGATATGGTTCAATGCCAACTGCTGGTTTTGGATTGGGTATTGAACGATTTTTAATTGCTCTAACAGGAATCGATAATGTTCGAGATGTTATACCCTTTCCAAGATATTATCAACATTGTATGTCGTAGTAAAAGCCTTACTAATTGCTGTTATATGAATTGTATAGTAAAAAAACAGACAACTTTTATTCTTTATTTTAACATTAGGATATTTCTGTGTGTATGAGTTGCAATTAGGCTGAGATCTTAAAAGTTATCGGTTGATATCTATCCACTGGCTAACTTTGCTCAGACTAGAATGAACTATTTCCAGCTTGGAATATTATTAAAACTTTGCAATGAAATGATCATAACTCTCATAAAGGATAGAGTGAATAGATCGATGAAAAACCAATGTTACTATCTGCAAATACCCGTAATGGTTGTTATTCGTTTTAAAAATTGTTCCTTCGTTTGATGATGTATAGATGTGAGTTTTAGTTTAATCTCGCAATGTCTACTGTCTAGCTTTCTCTTGAAGCGACCAATCCTAGTATACCGCTTGGGAACGTAACGGTCCTCTGCGCTGTTGAAGTTTTTTAGAATTTTTCTTCTCTGCTTCACGTCAAAAATACATCAGTACGAAATTTTTCACTTCGCAAAACAACAAAAAAACAAGCATTTGCGAACCTGCTGACTTTTGAGAAATTTTTTGGCTACCTTAATGTCATTTTTTTTTAATTTTATTTTTGACTCATATCGGTTAATTCTGTTTGATACTATAGGAATCTGTCCAAATTAGATCACCTTCGAAATTTTAGAAACGAAGAAAATGTTGAAAAAATCTGATACGAGAGCAAAGTAAAATGAACTTTTCCTGAGCCGTGATTTTTCAGAACTTTTCTTTTTATCAAAAGAAAATCCAAAATGTTCTCTACAAACCAGGCCGTCTTTGATTTTTTTTTCAAAAAATTTGTAGCAGCAAAAATTGTAGTGTAAACAAATGTGTAGAGGAGGGTAGTTCTCTGATTTCAGGAGTCCAAAAATGTCACGGCGTTACGCTATATATTTTTGAGATAAAAATGAAACAACCAACGCACGCTTGTTGGTAATTTTATCACATCTGCGAAATGCTTAAGGGCAATATTGCTCAAGTTTGCCCAAGCTGTATAGTAGAAGTCCATGGGAAAACAAAATCGAGGAATCAATACAAGCTATTCTGTTTATGCTTAGTGTAAGAAATCAAGAGGCTTAAGTGAGCAGCTTCAAAGAAATACACCAGATTCTCACTAAAACATTTAGATCTTTTCTAGGTTAATCGACTTATTAAAAAATAAGATGGACTTATCTAGACAAAAAAAGCAGCTTGTGGACTTTAAAGATCAGAAATAACTAAGGTTAAGAGAGTTTCGCTTTTGACCCTACCCAATCTCGGTAAAAACATTACTCTCAGAATTTGTATTAATTATCAAAACAGCATCCGTTAAAACGGATAGCCGAAAAATGCGAAAAACTTTTTTCTCTTACTTCCCGAGTTTTTAGGGTTCTCACCAAAACTTAGAATTACTGTGAGGACTGACAAAATTCAGTTGCATGAAAAAGTCTAACCAATCTCAAGTGTGTGGGACTCAAATCCATTTCTAGAAAGCTCAAATATGGTCAGAAAATATTAAAAGTCTTATCTAAAACAGTCAGATCTCTCGAACAAACACGATGATGACACTATTAAAATCGATGATGGCACTATTAAGTACCTTAAAATAGTGACATACGGTAGCGTCATCAGCGACTTTTCCCATTAAGAACCAATTGTCCGAAAACTTTGATCATTTCCAACGGAATATATCATAACTGAAATTTCCATCCAATGAATTGGAGTCCCAGACATTAAAAAAGAGATGGCGCTTATTTACTTTCGATAGTATGAGTCACAATTGTCAGGCCAGACGCTAAATAATAACATTCTGAATTCAACTAGTCAAGTGTAAGATATCCATATAATGGTTAAGATAAGCTAGGAGCAAATCACTACATTCAACGTCATTCTAATGCTTTTTCGCGCTGAGTGTGGCGATGCGCTCCCAGCGTTTGCTCCTAGTTTATCTTAACCCATATAATGCGTCTTTTAAGATACATCACATTTGTTACAGTGCACGGACCGTGATCGGATTTCACTTCACCTAACAGACCATTGTTTTCCATAATTTAAATGTACTACAAATCATTTTGTAACTGAGAACATTGGACATATCTGATGCTTTATCCATATTACAGTTTGCTTTCATATTCTGTGTGCGAGTATGAATAAAAAATTGATAATGTATTCTAAACGATTTATGCACTTTTAGTCGATCAATAGAAAATGAAAGTAAACAGTCCAGTTTTTACCCTAATGGATCACAACCTTGTTTAAATGGCTGACAATTGTTTCTTTCTAGTGAACATAATTCTATTTTTACGTTTTAAGATCGTTGATAGCGGTACCATTCTATTGTATTACGATCAATAGTTTTTGAAATTAAATCAATCTTAACAACAAAAACAATGGTAAAATCGAAATCGAATCGTGATAACAAGGATAGTGACTCAGAAGAAGAAGAATATATAGTAGAAAAAGTATTAGGTAAAAAAGTTGTAAATGGAGTAGTGAAATATAGATTAAAATGGAAAGACTATCCGTCGTCCAAAAATACCTGGGAATCAGAAAAGAATCTCAATTGTCCAGAACTAATTAAAGAATATGAAGATAGTATTGGCAATAAAAATAATGATGAACCAAATCAACCATCAACATCTACGTCAACAGTTTCCAAAAGGTCAACAAAAAAACGAGTAAAATCATCATCAAGTTCTAGCGATGAATATTATGATTTCGAAGATGATAGAGATGAAATAGAATCGAACGATAACTCAGTAACTAATCGAAAAAGTAAACGTGTAAAACATTCTGGTCAAGAACATGATGAATCAAATCAAAAACGTCGTCATTCAGGTAGGCTTCGTTAATAAAATACGGTAAATAGTGACTTCAATTTTTACTGGTATACCCGTTAATACTGATCACACAACTAGTAAACTATTACTTCTCCATTCAAGATCGTAAAAGTGCCAAACACTCAAATTCAAAATTTTCTACAGCTTTCGAGAGTTCCGATGAAGATTATGATGAAGAATTTGTTGCTAAAAAGTCGAAAAAGAGTTCAAAAAAAAGCAAAAAGAAATCAACAAAAAATCAAAATGATGAAGACGACTCTGTATTAATTCTTCGGTCAGTATTCTTTAATATTCGATAGTATTGCTTTTACTATGATCGTTTTCTGTTGACTGTTCTAGAGTTTCACCATCGACATCGAATGCTGTCAAATCAGATGATAATGAAAATAATGATGAGAAGAAAAATGGCAATGATACCGATCCATTCGATGGTGGAAAACAAAAATTAGAGGAAATAATTCGTGTTCGACGTCTAAATCAAATTGATGATATACAATTTCTTGTTAAATTAGAAAATATCACAAAACCACTATGGGTATTATCAAATTATGTGAATAAGGTAAGTGATTTTTTTCTTTTCGATTATTTACTATAAATATATTTGTTATATATTCTTCTTTCTTAGGCATATCCTCAAGATGTAATCAATTTTTGGGAAAACAAGGTTGAATTTGTGATGGGTTAATTAAAAATACTTCGGCGCAAGTTATTCATTATTTTGTTTTTTGTTTTTCTTGTATTCTAAAGTGAATTGTTTAATATGTGTTTTTCTTTTTTTCACATTGCTCAATGTTACACACTATGTCCGGTTGAAAATGAGCTAAAATTTTATTGTGCATTAGAGGCTCCTTGGCCTTTCTCTTGGTAGAATATATGTAGTCACATTTATTTATTGTGATCTGTATTCTTTTCTATGAGATAATACTACTTTTCTAAAAACTAATTGTAAATAAAACTCTCTCATATTTGTTGTTATTAAACGTAGTGATTAACAACGATCAACATTTTACTTGAAAATGTCTGCATGTTCTATGAAAATCAACACTATTGATAGAAAATATAAAAAAAATAACTGTTTGCTTTTTTGGTTGTTATTATCTCTACGCGTTGTTCTTAATTTCATTTTGTTTTTCCAGTTTTACTTTTTTTTTATTTGAAATATTTGTTTTCTATGCAAAGGATATTTTTTGTCTACCGTGGAATTCAAAATAGGACTAGACACTCTTTTATCGTCTGTTTAATAAACGTTTTGTTGTGCATCTTGAAATTTTTTTTCTCTGTACAGAGTATAATCTCTTTAACGTTTTTTCTTTAAATTGTGCATTTTTCTTGTCTGTATGTAATTGTAACATATCAAGGATTTTTTTGACAATTGTAATACCTTGAATTGTAGTTCTTGTATTTGAATATGAGAAGAAGAAAAATAATAAAATATAGCACGAATAGACAGCGTTTTATCAAAAAGTAATAATAAACAAACATGCTGAATCCTGTACGAATTGAACAAACTGAAAAAATGAGACTATCTCATAATTTTCTCAAATAGAGAATATGCTAACTTCGTCTATTGGAAACAGATGGTATACTATATGATTGAAAATGCCTACAAGTCACACATGAATCATTCAATGGGCGAGATGACTCTTCTACTGCTCATTAGTGATCTGACCATTGAAACATGAAATACTGTAATAAACAAAAGATTATTCAGAATTTTTAAGAAAGGAGAGAAAAGGTAGATATTCATATTTTACAATTCATGTATGCATCATTATTTTATTGTCCAATTGCACCTGATGATGTCCTTCCGTTATAATGTTTCGGTGCAATATCGTTACTCACTCAAATTTTAGCGGAAACTGGCTCTGCTAACAATAACAGAATATTTGAATAGTTTGTCGTCCGTGTTTTAAGAATTAGTCGGAATTCAATTTACCAGTTCTGATTCTTTTAGATTTCAATAAATTTAATATGCCTTATCTATTCAACGATTTACTCGTTCCAAGATTGAAAGAGGTGATGTCTGTAGGTTTTCATATATATATGTCGAGGTTGACTCTAAAACTCAGTTGCCTTTAAAAGTCAACCAAATGGAAGCCAGTCGATTTTTAAATTTTGAAGTCAACTAGTTTACTCTTCAATTCGAGAGTCATTTGAAAGTCAACTGGATTGTAACTAACTGATTCTAAAAATTTGAAGTAAAACTAGTTCAGATTGAAATGTAGAAATATAGAATTGATAGGTATGAAGTATATCCTATTTTTATCAAAGAGATCAAGATTAATAGTAAAGAAACAAAACTTTATACAGAGACAAACAATAGTTAATCACAAAGAACTAGTAACTCAACAAAACGCTAGAGAAACAGTAATCTAATAGTTTTTACATTTTGAATCTTTACCACTGTGACATTTTGTATAACATTTTCGTTTCTTCTTCTTACACTGGCACCGATGTGTGTTGCAATCACCAGTGCATTAATAAGTGTCAATTGATTGTGTTCATTAGTGATGATTAAGGTTATATGACGAATATGAATAAAATCTATTTTTAAGCTCACACTGGAATCTTTCCACCGCTAAGTAAACATTTTATATTTCTACATTTCAATCTGAACTACTTTTACTTCAAAATTTTAGACGCAACTAGTTACAATCCAGTTGACGTTCAATTGACTCACGAACTGAAGAGTGAACCAGCTGACTTTCAAATTTTAGAGTTAATTCCGACATATATATATACATTAGTTCTTTTGTGACGTGATTATGCAACGCACATTCTAAACACTTGCTTCTGTTTTAGTATTTACTTGAAGAACCAAATCGTGTTAAACTTAGTTTTGATGAAATGGGTGCTGTCTTGCGTGAAAGATATCGGTTAGTCGCTTTTACTGATTTATTAAACTTAACATAAAGTTTTTTATTTTCGCTTTCTAGCGAGTATAGTCGACAAAAATTACGTTCATTTACTCGTTCAATTAGAAAAGGTATAATAATTTTTAATTTAAGGTATTTAATTTTTAATAAGTTCCACTTTTGACAAAAAATTGAATGTTTTAGGGTATGAAATCCTACTCACTGATAATGATTTTTTAACAGTGATGTCATCTCAAAATATTAATATGGAAGAAAAGTAAGAAATTATAGTTACTTTGAATGATGTTGAGTGTTTTTATTCTCATTGTATTCTAGTTCGGATTCTGATGCTGAATGGGACAAAGAAGCGGTTGAGGTAAATAATATTTATTAGTCTGTCTACAAAAACAATTTGAATAGTTGAAAATGAATAACTTGTTTATTAATTATTGTGTACACTAAAAATGATGATATTGCTCTCTATGGATATTTCGTTAAGGATACAGTTGAACTCCGCTGACATTTCATTGTTTTAGTTTAGAGACCTAATACAATGAATCAAATGATATCTGGATTGTATGATACTGGCACACCAAAATCATTAACTTCTACTCTACCTAAAAATACTAGTATTGAACAACCATCAAACAACGACCAACTGAATATCAAACGAAAACAATCGCATGAGAAAAATGATGAAAAACCCAAAAAAATTAAAAAAAGAAAGCCCGATAGTAATAATACACCACCATCATCAACTGACTACGATGGTAGAAAATAGAATTTTTTTTATTTTTAATTATTTACATCAAATCATATTTCTTGTTGAAGGTCCTGATGTTGAATATTCAACAACAACATTTGAAGATTTTGCCGCTTCAGATCAGTTTAAAGAGGTAAGGATGATTAGTTTAATCTTGAGCAATTGTGAAATATGAATATTCATTTTAGAATCTAATTCGTCGATTATATTACATATTGCGTCCAGAATATTTTATACAAAATGGTAAAATTCCACCCCGTGGATTTTTATTACATGGTCCACCGGGCGTTGGGAAAACATTGTTAGCCTATGCATTAGCTGGCGTACGTAACATTTATTTACATGAATGTTTTCGCATATGTGACATAAAAATTACATTTTTTTTAATTTATGTAGGAATTGACTTTACCCATATTAAAAACAACATCAACAGAAATTGTATCGGGCATATCTGGTGACTCTGAATTAAAAATTAGAAAGTTATTCAATCAAGCAATTGTTTGTTTATTTGTCTAGTAGTTGTTTATCGAATACTGTTCATTGGTTTGCATTTCAGCGTCATTCACCGTGCATACTATTTATTGATGAAATAGAAGCAATTTCACAACGACGAGAAGCAGCATCGAAAGACATGGAAAGACGAATCGTCACACAATTATTATCTTCATTAGATGGTAGATCAAATTTGAGTCTTCCTATGTTTTTGTATTAATAGTTTTTATCTCATAGAACTTTCGCGGACGCCCTCAGTTAAGGTTATTGTCATTGGTTCAACAAATCGTCCAGACTCGCTTGATCCTGCTCTGCGACGTGCTGGAAGATTTGATCAAGAAATCGCTCTTGGAATACCAGATGAATGTGCAAGAAGAAGGTAACGATTTTGTTTTCCATCACCCGCAAGATTTATTTTCCATCTGTTTTTCTTTATATTTTTTTCAGAATAATAATGATGTTATGTCGGAAACTATCATTATGTACAACATTTAATTTAGAAGAAATTGTGATGAAAACACCAGGCTATGTCGGAGCCGATTTAAATTCATTAACAGATGAAGCCCTAATGTCTGCATTGAACAGGTAAAACATTTAGATCCGACTATAAAAGTAAAGATAATAGTCATTTCACACATATAGCTGATTTACGTAGTCATACTAATTGAAATAGTAGATCTAAGATAATAATGACTTAGACGATATCTGTTTAACTATGAGTACGGTTTGATTTGCTCTACTTCGTAAACAAATTCGTATTAATTACGTTTGTATTGATGGATACGATTCACTGAACTTCCTTAAAAATTCGATATTTCTTGACGTTTTTCTCAGTACTGATTATAATTAAAATACAAATTATTCCTAAAATAATTGTGATTACTCACCGTATAGAAAAGCGATTTTGAGATGGTGATGAGGATGTTAATGACATTTGTGTGGTGATTATTGTCAATTTTTTACTTGCAGATGTTCTCACGAATGACGGTAATAGTGTTGTTGTACTATCATATGTTGTCTGCCGACTAGTTAACAATAACAAAAGCGGAGATAATTAAAGCTTTTGTCGAACTTTACAAGTGTATTTTTGTTCTGTCATATATTCTTTTTGTCAATGAGGGCCTAAAAGAAGAATTTTCTATTCTATAACTGTCCTCCAGATTTTCTATTAATTAAGAGAAAGAGTCACCCGTTCTGTTGTTTCTTTCGCAACGTGACTAATGTATAATCGATTAAGGAAAACAAAAAATGCAAGTGAACATTTATTAATTTTCATGAATAGATAATAAGGTTCTATATCCTGAATATGTTTTCCTACAAAAAGAATTCTTTGTCCCTATCATATTAAGGAAAAAGCTCGTACTCGGATATAGGCTAAATATGGATAAAAATTGTCAATGGTACATTCGTCATATCTACATAAAATCGATTTTTCTCCTTTCAATGGCATGTTTAATGAAAAGCGATAACATATTTGGATTCAGCTCATCAAACTGTATCGAATCATGTGTACAATAATACCTTTTGGTAAAAAATATTAGACAATATCCTAAAACAAAAATTTTTGAATTCATCTGATTCTTAGATATTTTCAGCGACGAAAAATCATAGTAAACCCAAAGTAATGATTTATTAAAATGTTATGTGTCGTTGTGCTTCTTTTGTCTACGGGTACATCCATCTTTCACTAAATTCTCATTTAACTAAGTAGTATTTCGCCCATTATATACCTGTCACTAGATCGTTATTTCGTTGTTGTTGTTCTTTATCTTTTCTTGATCTCATTACTATGTGATTATGAATGAAACTTCCAGCGTTTTTCATATAACTTTGAACAGGGGGAAAATTTTAGCGAGTAACTACAGATTTTTCTGGTTAATTATGTTTCATTTATTGGAGTCAATATAACAACAGTAATTACTCACTGTTATTACTCGTTACTCTGTAGTACTCAAAAATACTGACTTATTCAGCATTGGACCTCTTGAGCATACATACTAGGAAATTTGCGTCCTTTCTTTTTAATCGAAATCACTAGATCCTTGTTCTAATAACGAAGTTGTTTCCTGATTGGATCGGTTATTTTTCGAAAGTTTCTACATGACATCTGTTTGAGTCATCTACTGAGCCACGATGCAATGATCGACGACAAACTTATTGATTATGTTCGATGACCATTTAACATATTCAAATCCATATTCTTGAATATAATATCGTCAACGGAAGAATGAATAATAGACGGACAAATACGTACAATGTGTCTGGTTAAACTCTAGTTACCCTTTCGATTTGTGGAAAAAATTTCTGAATTTGCCTACTGAATACAAGCCGAGCATCATATTTGCAACACCTACAACTGTTCGAAACCATTTTTAACTAGGTTTTAGGATAAAGCCGATCGTATTATATGTAATTGGTGGTGCTGATTACTAATATAAGGTTCGTTTTCCGCTACAGCTGTTTTTTTGAGCGGATTTTGAAAACTGACTCTTCGGAGACCAAAATATTAAGACTGTTCAAAAACAATTAGCCCACCTAAACTGACCCATATTATATAACTCTTAGACTTCGCAGATGAGTTTTGAAGGAGCTAGGAATTTGTTTTGAGATTTAGGCGTAAAGGTCGTTTTCCGTAGACTACGACAAGTAAAAGATAATTTTTTATCTGTGAAAACAAATAGAAATTTGTTTTTCGTATGAATCGAAAGAAGACAGCTTGATATATTAGAATTAGAAAGTAGCCGCAACTCTTTTGAATTGTCAATATCAGCGGATTATGATCATACGCATGAAGACAAACGTGATGGAAAAAATCGGAATAAATGTAGTGTATATATTGCTTGCTACGTACTTGACTAATACTACCAGTTTTCCAAAAATAGGTTTAAAGATGGATGATTCAAAACAGTGAAGTTGAACAAAAATACATTTATAAATTTAAATATTGTTTTTATAACCTCAAATAATAATTCATCTGTTATCTCTATTTTAGAAAAATGCAAGCTGATATTGACGCTATAAGTACAACAAATCCGAATAAATCAAGTATGTGATTTTAGTTTTAAATTGTGCATAGATACGTATATATATATATATATATATATACAGAAAAACTGTAATCAACTATTTTAGTTATTGAATGGATAAAAGATAAAATTCGGCAACAAGAAACCGTTAATGAACGTGAACCAGAACAAAAGCAAGATCAAAATTGTGATGTAACGATGGATGATTTTCGAGTATGTTCAAGTATTCGTCTTTTACAGTTTTTTAATATTTTCTACTATTTTGTGAAAGGAAGCGTTAAATAGTGTTCAACCATCGAGTAAACGTGAAGGTTTTGCAACTGTACCGGATGTAACGTGGAACGATATTGGCGCATTACAAAATGTTCGAGAAGAACTAACAACTGCCATACTGGTAAATATTTATGATTCTTTAGTTTGTTTAGTTAAATATTTTATGATTTAGGCATCTATAAGATATCCTAAACAATATGCATTATTTGGTTTTCAACGTTCCCCAGGCGTTTTATTAGTGGGACCTCCAGGTTGTGGTAAGTATTTCAAATCAGCAGAGCATATAAATTATCTTTTGTATAAACTATCCTCTTTTTTATAGGTAAAACATTGTTGGCAAAAGCAATTGCAAACGAATCAGGCATTAATTTTATTTCTGTCAAAGGACCAGAATTGTTAAACATGGTATGTTATCTCTTTTTCGATAAATAATAAATTTTTCATTCAAATTAGTGTTTTATATCAATAGTATGTTGGCGAAAGTGAAAGAGCGGTGCGTCAGGTATTTCAACGTGCTCGTGATTCAAATCCATGTGTGATATTTTTCGATGAAATTGATGCTTTATGTCCGAAACGTACATCAAATGATACGGGTTCAACAGCACGCGTTGTTAATCAACTGTTAACAGAAATGGATGGAGTTGAAGTGAGAAAACAAGTTTATGTGATGGCAGCGACAAATCGACCAGGTAAAATTGTAATAAGTAAATTCTTGTTTTATGAAAACTAATTTTTTTGTATGAATTTTCATTTAGACATACTTGATCCTGCAATCTTGCGGCCTGGCCGTCTAGATAAATTAATCTATGTTGGATTACCAGATGAAAATGATCGTTTTGATATACTCAAAACTACCACAAAGGTACTGATAAATCAAGAATTAACCGATTTTTCACCATAATACGATGTCTTATTTTAGAATGGTACACGACCACCATTAGCATCTGATGTTAATTTGAAACTTGTGAGCGAAGATGTACGATGTGATGGTTATACGTAAGCATAAAACATTTTTGATCATTTTTTATGCCTAGAATCCATATGATAATGTTTTAGTGGTGCTGATTTATCGGCACTTATACGTGAAGCATCCGAGTTTGCATTAAAAGATTATATTCTCAATCCGTGTGTAACCAATGAATGTGTACAATGGAGTCATTTCGATCGTGCATTTAACAAATTAAGACCATCTGTTTCGGAAACGGTATGTTCGTCTAATTTTAAAGTTTTATCATAATCAGAGTGAACGATTGTTATTTTATACTTTTTAGGATCGCCGTCGATATGAAGAATTTCGAAAGCTATGCTCTCGACTACCGTAATATTTTATTTCTCTTAGGTAATTTTTATTCACGTGTATTTTTGTAATAAAAATATTGATTTACAAAAATTTATTCTGTTTACACTGAACGAACTGTTCTTAAATAAGTAATAAAATCCTAATAGATATAAAAAGAATCCGCTAATGTGTTTCGAATCACCTCGATTTTTACATCATTTTAAACGGAACCATGCATTCATGATTCCGTTTGAATTTCTGTTACATTGATTGATCTCTCCATAGATAATAGTATTACACATATAGTGTTATTAACGATCTAAAACAACAGCTAAAAAAATTCGGTGTATTGTCAAAAGAACGTCTCTATAATTGTTGGTAATATTTTATACGGAGCATAATCTGTATAATATTTGTCACTAATTTAAACTTATGTAAATATGTTATTATCAATCATAAATGCTATTCAATAAATTACTTGGATATGTATTTATTATAGAGATTAAGTCAACGACATTGCTTGTTTATTATACTATTACGTTAGTGACGATGAAGAAAAAATAATAACATTATCGAAAAACAGAATGGAATATATAATTATATTGTCCGTATCAATAAAAACAAATTATCTCTCAATCTTATTTACATTAGTGTGATGAATGGCTGTAAAAGAACAGATTCATTGATTGATTTTCATGAAGATACTAAGTTTGAAGAATGAAATGTAATAATCCAACGGATTGAGTTATTTTAATGTCTTATCTGTAACCGGTTCTGTTAGCTATTGAGAATACCTAAAGTACATTATCATGATTTTGTTTTCATTCTACCTTACATAGAAGCTTTAGTTATCAGAAGCTAACTAGAGCTATCTGTCTGGATTCCAGATAGCTAACTGTAGTTATCATCAGACTCTAGAATACAAAAATAAAATTCTTATCATGCAGAAATTTTTGTAACCTTGAAGTTTTTCTGAACGCAACTTAATACTCACAGGATTTCATTCTCAAAGAATCTTTTGTGGATAGTAAAAACAGGTGTTCTTCTTTGAGAGCTATTATATACGTGTTAGCGTTATGAAATAACATTTACTTCAGATAGGTTTTTCGATAATATTCATTTTTTCGCTCTCTCTCTCAAATTTTTTGTATAGAAATGAAAACAATCTCCATCTTTTATTTGTCTTCGTACTAGGTGGTTACATATCATCGATGGAGATATATAACAACTGAGTTGGAACTAGCAAAAGGTATTTACTACAGAGTTAGATTTTATCTTATGGTGAGAAGTATAAGGTGGACTCAACTGGCGTTGATGCGTCTCGAAATGAACAGTAGTAACAGAGTAAAATGACAATAGAGCAATAAAATAAAACACAAGAGAGCAGTAAATGAAATGAAGAATAGAAAATAAAATAAAATATACAAAAAGGCTCAATTGAATACTATGTTTTCACGTTTTTACATGATTAAACACTTTTCACCTACAGAAATCTTGTAATCGTCATACTGTACGAATTTTGGTCTCTAGTTCCATATAAGTATTCACCTTGTATAATGAACGATTTATATATGTAGAAACACGTCTTCTTTGCTTTTTAAATCGTCTATTGCAAAAATGTATGCATGCAGAAACGTCTTATGGATGCACAGTAACAGTTTGCCAAGAAAATGAGTGATGAAAATAGAATGAGTTTAGGTAAGTCTGGACAGCTTTTTTAATTTTCAGTATTTTGATCGTGCCTGAAACATTTTTACTCGGAAAAAGACGACACTTTACAGGTGGATAGACCGGATATTTCTTTATCTATTGATGTGA
>CAJNOQ010001544.1:0-30542 GCA_905250885.1 Didymodactylos carnosus | reverse complement strand
CGTGAGGGACTGCAGAATTCGATTCTGAACAACTTTTGTACTCAGAGTTTTGTTTCAAAATGCTTGCTTCGAGCGAAACTAGCCGTAAGGCTTTTTTCAAAATACTTTTAGCTCTAAAATTTTCTCGGGAAGGTGAAAGTTAAATTTCTCCGTCAAACTTCATTTGGGAACGATGTAAAGTTTTTTTATCAGAAACTATAAATCCGGGAACTGAAAGCTTTGTTGAGACGTATAGTTCGAAGTGTCCCCCACAAACTGCTGGAAAAAAACGGGTGGGGGACCCCCCTCCCCTTAAGCTCATCTCTTACGAGACTCGTGTTCCCGTTATTTTTTGGTACAAGTAAATATCAAAATTGTCTTACCATACCATGTCTAGAACGATTCCGAGTTATTAAACTGTAGTTAGAACAAGAAGGACTATTATTAATTTGTAGTTCGTTTTCCCTTCCTTTCGTTTTTGACTGCAAAACGTTTGAAATACTTTTTCTTTAGAACATCCATGCAGGACATGCGGTTATGGGTGGAGGGGATACAGATTAGATAAAACAATGGAAAGGGAGACAGCAGTTTAACTTTTATCGACTTTCATTCGTGATACCCCTACTATTGGAACAATTGTGAAGAGTAAAAAAGCAACTTTTTTTGTCGTTCTTTTTCTTCTTTTCTTGTGCGCCTTTTTCTTCTTTTTTCATTTGTTTATGGTAACTTCTGATGAGTGTTGCCTTGTGCACGTGTGCAAAAGACATATCTATACGAACGTCAATTACTTTTAATAAAAGGTAAGTTTTAAACTAAAGCGAGAAAATGTAGTAGTGTTGTTATTATTGTGTTCTGTCTTGTACTATTTATACATGAATATTCTTTAACGGGCATGCTTTTTTTTTATGAAGTTTGTTCTTATGTGCGAACACGAGCAGCAAAAGCAGTATTTTAACAGAACTTCTAAGTTTGAATTTTGCCTATTTCAAGTATCTGTATTAAATAGAGTAAATGACTTTTAATCAACAAACAAAAATCATCATTTTATCACTTAAAAAGCAAAACGTACTGAAATCAAATGTTCCAAAATGGATCTCTTCCTTTTTAATAAGGTCTATTTATATTCTTATTAAAATTAAATGCCTTTGGAAAATATCGGAAGCTGACTCTTCATATCAAATGTATATTGAATTTATCAGAACGAAAACAAGAATAGTAAACGCCTTTGTTTTGTTTCTTAACTTTAGTGTTAGTGAAGATGAGCTCTGTAATAGCCGAAACAAGAATTACTATTGGTGCATCCATCGAAAAAGTTTGAGAAATTATACTTGACACAGCTAACTATCACAAATGGAATCCTTTTGTGATTCGCGTGGAAACGGAAGATGATGTGACGCAGGAAGGGGCTAAGATGAAACTGTATGTAAAATGGGCAAATGGCAAAGAAGATAGTTCGGATGAAATAGTGACGGATACAAAACCCCCACATGTTGACAGTGCGGGGTATAAACGCGCCCACTGGAGTTATCGCTTTGACGGCTATTTGCATTATTTCGGTTTGGTCCGTGCTACCCGTTACCAATGGTTAGAACAACAATCAGATGGAACGACTAATTACCACACTCGTGAAGAATTTAGTGGTACGCTTCGTAATTTTGTTCCGTTGGCTGATGTTCAGAATGGATTTGAAAGACAGACAAAAGCCCTGAAAGCATGCGCTGAAAGGAAATAAAACAAAATAATTCGAGCACAGCAGACGAAATCGATTGTGTCATACCAAACAAACCAGTCAATCGTTTGCAACATCTTAAAAAGAAACTATTACCAGTAGATAGTCGTTTAACACTGTGTTGATGATACAAAAGATTTTAAATCTCTAAGAAAAATATTTGCTTGTTTTGACCACAACAACGAACTTTGAAACGTTTATCTTAAATAGTCTGAACCTTCTCCCAAAGATTCCTTTCCATTTCTTACAGTAAATAATTCATCACCATCTTTCACCAGTATTTGAGTTGGCCTAAATCCATGCCTCGCATTAGGAGAGCAGTTGGTCTTCTGTTTGATTCACCAACTCAAAACTTTCACAGTGGTCCTCTATTCTGACCAACTTCTTTCTCAGTGTGCATTAATGGTAGCAAAACCAATTTTATCTTTCGAGTAAGTTAAAGATAAGCCTATAGCCCTTTCATCACAGTGAGCTACATATATCACAGGCAAATGCTGATTTTCAACCGAGATTATTTAACTTTAATCAACAGATAAGATTTAAGAGTGTATTATTTTCGCTATATTAAGCATGGAACAGACTGATTGCTCGCGACATGTTTTGAGTTCAGAGACAGAATAGCTGATTACATTAGAAAAAGACAAAAAGCCCTCCTCTCTTTGTGGAACCCAGGTGCTCACATTCATTGCTCGTTCAAGATGTAAGTGTATCACCCCTTATTAGCAGATTAAACAGATTTTCAACTATTCCCAGTTCAAGTGGTAAAAGAGTAGGTGGTAGAAAACTTGATCTCGACCTGCTGGAGCATCTGCTTTTCCTAGTTACACGTGTTATCGACTTTTATCTTGTTTATTCTTTTCTTTTGCTTAGTCAGTTGTTCTCTGCTGCTTCGCTCTATTATTTTATTCCTTTGTACTTTTACACTGTAGGTTTTGAGTTCTACACATTATTGAGTAAACTCTAGATGAAAATTTACTGATCTGAAGAAAAAGTAGTACTCTGCGTTGAAGAAGACAATAGAAATTCTAAGAAGTCATCCGGTTCAGGAACAAATGAGCTAGTTTGACGTGCGCTGATAAACAAAATTTTCTTATAATAAGATAGGGTTATCTGTACGAAAAAAAGTAACATCAAAACTAATGTAACAGAAATGTGCACATTTACAATGTTCAATAAACAAGCGAATGCATTCAGTATCTATATCAAACATTTTATAACTACTATATCAATAGTCAATGAAGTTTGTGTTCAATCTGTTTTAAATAGTCACCTTGTGGTGTTGAACTCAAAGCATCTTGTATTTAAACATCATAAATAATTTGATTTACGGGACAAAAACGCAGACATTGAGAACGCAGAACATTAGTGACTGGTGTTGTTAAATATATTTTGGATAATTTTGTTAGTTTTCAGTTAACTGGCGCTGCTTCGTACAGGCTCGACAAAAGAACTGATTTTGATAGCTATTTCATCGAACCGAAAATTGAGTGTCGTTCACATACGTACCGCCTCAATATGGCCAGTCCATGAAAGATCGACAAAAGGATTATTCCCAATTATTTAACTTTCTCGTATTCTTTTAACGGATTGTTATTAAGAGTTAGGGACGGAAGCATCAAAACACGAGTACGATACTAGCGTGCCGAGAGGGTAATGGATTCATACTTAACTGGAATTAAGTCGAATACACCACTTATCTGACCAACGCTGTACCTGTACAAGATCCCTGTTTAAGGTGTTGCTAGACTTGCGTAGATCTGGTTGACGGTTTGATCAATATCGCGTCATCAGCAAACAGTTTTAATGTACTTTCAATCTCCAGTGGTATGTCATCTATGCATATAAGAAACAGCAAGGGTGACTTTGACTGCTCGTTGCAGTTATGATAAAGCGGCTAAATCCTTAAAAATGCATGTGTAGTGGCAAAATTAAATTACTATACGAGAATTAACATCTTCGAGGCATCGGTAGTCGCTTATGCAGCATAGGATAGGCGATGGTCGAGTATTCTAGTACCAGAGCTGCGCAATGTAACTGGAGCTGTTGTGACGGATACAGACGAGAAAGTTGAAGTATTAAGGGGTCCCCACAGTGTGCATTTAGACGAACATTAGAAAGGAATGAAAGTGAGTTTTTCATCAATTTAATTAGTGATCAATATACTTCAGGATATATTTGTTTGATGTTGTTCGAAATATACATCAATGATATACTTGGATGGAGAAAATAGAGAATTACCGGCAGAATTCCGATCTTTTCGGTCCTGATTTACAAAGAATGCACTTTCTCAGGAATGAAACAAATTGCACAAGATTTGATCAAAAAGCACTAGGTGACGGACAGCATCCCAGAGGTGAATATGCTAACTTCTCTATTGCGAATACCAAGACATTTTAGGACTCGGAATCATTATTTTCGGTCGAGGAAATAAAACTCCCGTTTTTCTTCCTCTTTCTTTCCATAGAAGTTCAAATAAATATTTTCCGTGCGATGGATCATAAAGGTATAATAAAAGAAACATAAGGGGTCACAAAAGGAGAGGGCGATCATAACTTTGTTGCCAAATGTCAAGTTATGAATGTTATGAATGATATGAATGTTCGACAGTCTATGCACAGTCAATGACAAACATGCCTTACACTATCATACATTCATGTTTGACATATGTTAAGTGCCGTCATGACACAATTTATGCTCTCATGACACAGTTTTATGCTGTCATGGCGTGTGTCAAGTAGATACGCATAAACGGTCTAACATTCATTATTCATACGTTCATATGACATATGTCAAGTGCTGTCAAGACTGTGTCATGGGTAAGGATGTGCGGTAACCAGTAATTTACCGTCGGTAACGGTAAAAGCCTTTTTACCGCGGTAACGGTAAGATGTACCGAAAAACGAGATTACCGCGGTAACGGTAAAAAATTTTTTACCGACGGTCCGGTAAATACTTTTTACTGAATTTTTCTCCGGTAAAGTTTTTTTTACCGAATTTCGAACTTATGTCTTTTATTTTGTTTTTATTTCTTTATTCCCTTCTAATTCTGACCATGCGGTGATATAAATTCATGCATTCTGCGTTTAGGTGAGGGTGAGCATTTAGTATATCTGGACGATTAATGCAGAATCGTGTTAATCTCAAAGAAAGACAAACTTTAATTAATTCTAATGGACAAGGATTTTTTAGAGAACGGAATTAGGGCTGAAAAGAGAACAGTTGTCTATTTATGATCAAATTTGGACTGATTAGAGAACGGTCAGAATTATGGAACGAAAAAACCGAAAAGAGAACAGAATTAGTGCTGAAAAGAGAACGGTTCAGAATTATGAGTCCAAAAGACTGAAAAGAGAACGGTCATACGTTCGAATAGTGAATTATTATCTATATATATCTTTCATTACCTGCAAAAAAATATTATACAAAAAAATGCAAATAGATATGATATTTCAAAAAAGTAGAGCAAGACTAGATTTTTTTGGTCCACCACGTTTTTTTGGTCCTAAAGGCATACGATCTTTTGAGATTACATGATAGCCAAAAGCAACTGCAAGTCCAACTGTATGTTTACAAACGTATTCTTTGCAAAAGAACCTGCACGAACAAAAGTTTTGTTGAACCGAAACTATGTGAGCAGATTCATACCATATCTTAAAGTGACTGAATGATGAAAATGCATTGCTACCAAAACAATTAATCCACTCTTGGATACTCATTATTGGATGTGATGTAGGAACAACCGTTTCAAAAATATTCCATGGAATTGGAGTTGCATATTTGATAACATCTTGAGACCATTTTAGTGCTAATGTTTCTAGTTCTTCACTTATAACAACATTTTGCGAAAACCCAGCCACAGTCAGTTTTTCAGACCAGTCTACCAGCATTCTTTTCATTGTCGATAAAAAACCGGACAATGGCAATCTACGTCGTAATGTATAATCATTTTTACTTTGCCGTTCATACTTTCAAGCCCGTTATTGGTTAACGGGTGTCTTAAAGCAGCCCCTTCAAACCAGTATTTTAGTTTATCGATCCATTCTTTTTTGAAATATTCTTTAAACGCATGTAATTGTTTATCACTCTCCCTACAATACCCAGAAATTTAACCAACAACAGAATGATGATCGTGTAATAGAGGAGCAACCTATCACTTTTGAATCAGTAAATTAGATGCTATATCAAACAGATATTCATTGCAGCATAGTTGTATGAAACATATGTCACGATCCAGCTCGTCCCATTTGTCTTTTGGTACAAGTGTTCTGTGAGCTCTACAGCGTCTGATTACATGAGGCCAACACATGGGTCTTAATGCTGCTGGAAATTCTTGTTGTTGAGCAGACGTTAAACCTTTAGACCCATCGCACATAGCATAATTCACGACATATGCTTGATGAGTAACTAAAGGAACTGACCATTTTAGTGTTTTAAATAGTTCTATATAACAAGTAGCTGCTTCATCGCTATTCACTAATGCTATTCCATACGGGTGAAAATGACGTTGAGAATCACTTGTCCCACAAATTAGTAAAGGAAAATCATTCCAGTTTAATTTATACGTACCGTCAACTTGTAAATATGTTGACTTACTACTAGCTGATAATAAACGTCTTGTTGTCATAAATATAAATAATTCATCTATATTCAGTTTGAAATATGGCACAAATAATGAATCAAGGTCTGTCGGTAATGGTAAAGCTGAATGTAACATACACCAGTCACGCAGATCTTAAAGCGAAAAGGCAGAAGGACGTTCTTTTCTACGATAATATTTGACTAAACTTTTCACTTGTTGTCGAGTTGTTCCAGAATGAGTTTTTCTACAAAAAATTCGAAAAATTCTCTTTTCAGTCCCGTTCTCTAAACGGTGTAAAAATTTAATAATTCGCACTCCGTTCTCCATTCAGTCCAAACTCCGTTCTCTTTTCATACTTTTTCCAATTCTAATAGACGATGTTTTAGACTAGAAAAAGAATATGTAGCGTCGAAATTTGAACTGTTGTTCATGACTCAGATTACTTTTATTCATTTGTCTGAAGAACATTTAGAAGCACAAACATTAGAGTCATTCAAATACGATATAGATCATTTTTTAGATATATTTGATCTTCTCCTTACTTAAGAAAATCAAAATCTGTATTTCCGCTAACTCCCTATCTCTAGGCCGATTATATAATAAACGGTCCTTTCTGAAGCAAACAACATTTATTGAAACGAGACAATGGTAAAAAATAATGACCGGAAAAATGAACGGTAATAGTTTTTTTACCGAGACAAAAAATCGGTAACGGTAAAAGAGTTCTTACCGTACGAAATTTATCGCGGTAACGGTAAGATGAATTTACCGAAAAGCGAGATTAGCGCGGTAAAGGTAAAAAAATTTTTACCGTACTAAATGTATCGCGAAAGCGGTAAAATATTTTTACCAGTTGCCGCACATCCCTAGTCATGGGTATCTAATTGACACATGCCATGACAGCATAAACATGTGTCATGAGAGCATAAATTGTGTCATGATAGGACTTGACATATGTCAAACATGAATGTATGAATGATGAATGTGTCATGACAGGACATGCATGGACATAGATCGCGATAGTGGTCCCAGCACGACGATTCATCCTCCTATACTTATCAAAACTTCATCAAGATATTGGTGGTGCCAGAATATCGGTCTGGGAGGAGGTTAGCCCCAAGACTTTTAAAATATGACGGAGCTACTATAAGCTTTTGTATTTATCGACGGCTTTACAAGCATTGCTCTCACTCACCACTTTTTCGAGTTTGAAGTTTTGGCTCGAATACACGACAAAAGTGAATGTAGCATATTCTTGCGTTCTGAATAGAGTGAGATTGAATTTAATATCACATAGTAAGCTGGAAACCACAACTGAAAATCTTTTATATTTGTTTTTAACATGTTCCATGTGAATCGAATTTATGACTTCGGGAAAATATCTGTGGCTCAGTTGAGTGCTCATCGTACCCGTTTTTCAGTGTAGATGGATAAAAATCATTATATCAGGCACGTATTTCGACTATTGGCCCATGTGGCGATACTTTTGAAAGACTTATTTATAGCTCATTTTGAAGCCCGTGTAATTCTCTATCGAATTATATACTTGAAAAGTCTTTTAAAATCAGCGTTGAAATAAAAATCACCGATAACGAGAAAATTTGACCCTTTTGGGGTCAGCTATTACCACACCAGGACATATGGATCCGATATAATTACCAAGCATATTATAGATTTCGATCTTGCAATCACATATATGGTCTCAGATGTCAAAGACGAGTTGCCAAAAAGCGTGAAAAATTGCAAATATCGGAATTTAAGGTTTATCAAAAACTTCGTTGCCATACTGTTTTGAGAACTGCTGTGGTAGGCCCAAATATTTTGAGATTGCTTTTCAATAGTTTTGTTCATCTAGTCTTCTGGCACTTTTCCGCAAAATATCTTATTGTATCACGGTGTTGTTATGGGTGAAAACTAATTTTTTTGAGATCCTATGTTGCGCAAAACTATTTCTTACCTGAAGTAACATTACAAATTTCTTTTCAAAATGAACTGTTAGATAGGATCAGCAGTGTATTCGATAGAGAATTTGTTGGTGCACATAACGATATGTAAATGAGCATTAGAAACACTTCCTTTCTTCTGGGAAAAAAATGTTTCTCGGCGTATATCAATTTTTGCTATTTCTGAAAAACGAATTTTTTTCACAGTAAAGAAATTATTTCAAAGCAAAACCAAGATGGAAGCAAAACCATATCCTCGGATACGCCTTGATGAGCTCTATCGAACCATATAATCTGTTTGCAAAAATTCAAATCTTTTCGTATCGTACAGTGTCATTCACGAAAAATTCGACTATTAAAAAGTGTTTTGGGATTTGAACATCGAATTTTCAAAATTTCACAATTTCCTCTGTTAATTCGGTGTCAGATTTGATTCTGACCAACATTTATAACGAAACGTTTGTTCCAAAGCGCTTCCCTGAAGCGAAACTGTGCTCAAAGGCACACTCATTCTGACGATTTAGTGGAAATTTTCAAGTTCTTTTTTAACAAGCAGTTGGTGCAATCCAGAAACTTTAAAAGCGGTTTCTAATATACAAAGCATCACGCTGAACACGATTCTGTAAGTCTTTCTGAGATGAAAAGCTACATCTGTTAAGCCTACAAGCCTTTTTTTAATTCAAGTATTTTGTTCAATATTTCCAGAATTTGGCGCTTAGAACGATATGCACTCACAATAAACGCCGTTATGAGCACTTAAAAATATATTGGAAAGGCTAAAATAGTGCGTTTTGTAAGGTCTGAAATTGCCTATCGAACGAGATATTGCCTGATATTTTCCATCGTAGACTGACTGCACAAAGCAGACTTCTTTCCAGTAAAACATAAATAAGTATCAGTAATTACCAGTAATTAATTAATTTCCGAGGGGAGGAAACAAAAATTTTTCTTTTTCTTTTTATATCGTTCATGTGCATACTTTTTGCTAACTTTTTATGTAAAAATTACGTCTCTATCTGGTAAGGGAAAACTGCACGAATTTAGCGAGTGTAGCTCATCTTAAGGTCCCTACCGTCAGAAACAAAAGTTTCAGACCGACTCATGGTCGAAGATCTTGAGATTCAGTTAAAACCGAGAATTCTGATCGTGTATTTGAGCTAAAATATCATACCCTGTTGTTGATGATGAGTTGAAAAGCTCTACATTTATACAAACTGAGATTGTCAGCAATTTTGCCATTGGGCTTATGCCAAAATACGATCAGAATCTTTTAAGGATACGCCTCGCCTTTTTTTTTGTAAAAATTGCATTTTGACCTGAACATAGTCTAATGTAGAGGAAAGTCTGTGTTATAAAATGAGACCACTCTCAGCTCTCCACGACCGTCCCCAAAAAACTTATGAAGTTTTTAATTTTTTCCTTCAAAGCCTCGAAAACCTCAATTTTTAGTTTTGTAAATTTTCCCTCCTTTCTAGGGATGCACCGAGACGGGGTACTCGATACCCGAAACTTTAGTCTCGAGTAGTCTCGAGTCTCGAAGTTTCGGTCTCGAATAGTCTCGAGTCTCGAGACTTTAGTCTCGATTAGTCCCGAGTCTCGAAAGTTTCGGTCTCGAATAGTCCTGAGTCTCGAAAGTTTTGATCTCGAATAGTCTCGATATAAAAGTGCCGGTAGCAAAACTTTCCGAGACTTTTTCTAGACGATTTTTTTTGTTCTGTATAGAAGATTTCTTTGGTGAAATATGTACTGGACGTAATGTCGAAAGACATTTTTTTGTAGCAGATATTTTGCAGGGTAACTTTTTTGATACTTTTAATCACTAAAAGTGAAAACTTTATGTAGCGTATAAAGTTAGGTAACTAAGCGTTACTTATTTTAGTTTTCTTCGGTCCCGTAGTCCCGAAAAATTAACAAGCTCCTAGAAATGCAACAATTTTCCAGAAAATGGCATCTTGTTTTTTCATAAATTCAAAAATACCATTTCTTGTACGGCTGACCAATAGAAAAATGAAAGCATATATAGAGGCCAAAAATCAAGTAATGGCTGAAAAACGACTAAAATCTAGTTTGTTTTTTGAATACCTTATTTCTTCTCGTGTTTATTATAATTGGCTGCTTAAGAATGTTTATTTCTTATTCGAGCCAGTCTTCGTGCGGAAGAGAAAAATGCTCTTGTCTCTACTTATTATATGTAGTCCTATAGGCTGTTTCCGTACTATAACAGCGTAGTAGTCCAGCATGCCTTGCATCTGCACTGTAAAAAATAACGGCGTGAGCCATGAGAAGCTTATTAGCTTTTCTGACGAGAGAGCTTTTCTCTTTTCGAGACTTTCGAGACTCAAGACTACAGTATCGAGGTTTCTCGATACTTCTCGTCGCGGTGCATGCCTACTCCTTTCCTGTATAATTAAGATGTTTTCTTATAAATAGTCTGATAGAAGAAAGTGTGTTGAAATAAGATGCCTTACAGAATTTTCCGATGAGTTTTCGTGGAGATATAAGCATCACCGCAAATGTCCTGGAAAACAGAGTCCTGTGTACAATATGTATCTTTCTCACAATGCGTTTTTTGCTAGTTCTGTCAATCTAGTCACATTACGACCCCTCAAAAAAAAATGATCCGATCGAACTTAAATTTTACCACAGATACTTCAGACTCTATCTCAGGAGTGAATTTTTTTTTAAGCGTTTTCTATTTCAGCTTTCGATGTGGGAAGGTTTTTAAAAGCAAATACCCGTTTTCTATACAGAATTTTTAGTATTTTTTTAATATCTCGAGAAGGAAAACATATTTTTCGAAAAGCAAAATTTTTCTCTTGAGATAGGTCTAAAGTATCTGTAATAAGATTTTGAGTTGAATCGCATAATTTTTTCGAGGGGTCGCAATGTGACTGGATTAAAACTGGAATTTTCCAGAAAACCCATAGAAGAACATCTGAAAACATTCTAGGCAAAAAGACATCGATTTCTTTTACAATGTTCTATCTCCGATATAAATTTGAGCACAATCGGGCGTGTACTTCGCATTTGACAACAAGGTGAAAAAAAACAAGGTGGGGGGGAGTATCCTTAATAATTTTGTCTTGCGGAACCTAGCTAATTTTCTACAGTTTAACGTGGCTGGGATTTTACATCAGCGCAGAGGCACTAGCACGATGATACACCAACCCCGCGTTAGTTGGATGCATACAAAGGTTTTTGTTGGTGCTCTGTACGTAACGTATACCAAAAATCACCGTCTCAAGTAGAAAAATCAAGTTTATTCTATAGCTACAGCTAACGAGGGAACCCGAGAAAAGAATTTACAAGATCCCAACGAGATTTTGATAAGCAGATGATGGTAGATAGATGATTGATTGGCCTAATTGTTGGTGAAGAAACTTTTCGAACAGGTGAAATACAAAACAAGATACAAATTTCACACTGAATAGAATATTTGCTTATACACAGATCTCTGCTGAGTATTGTTTTTCCACGCTTTGACTACACTGTAATAGCAATTGATTCTCATCATTTTATTTTAGCATCTCTCATTTCCTAGATGACAACAAAAGAACACATCCTATGGATGAGATCAAATAAATAATAATAAAAACGAATTGTAAATCCACAATCTATTACTTCTTGTTCCGACTTGGATACTGTTTGTTGTGTTTGCTTGAGAAAATTTGCTGGACACCAGACATTTTTTTGGCTAAGGATAGAAAAAATTTCATATCGTTGGGTTTCGGCAGTTTTTCTTCATGAGCCACAATTATTTCCAATGATTTTTTGACCGATGAAAGTACAAGAAGAAAATCTGATAGAAGACTGTATGTTTCACCACGTAATAACTGATTTTCGTCGATCAACAATTTTTCTGATCCATGTTTAAAGAAATCCAATGCATAACTATTCAGATGGTATGCTGAATTTGTATGGTCACGACAGTCAACATCGACAAATGGAACTATTCGTGGTGACAAATTGAGATCATAGGCAAGATCCCACGAACCAACTGCCGGATTGTAGACTGACATGAATCGTTGATGTGTCAAACCGGACGGACCGGCAAACGGAGAGATCGATGGATTTTGAGATTGTTGTGAATAATGATGATGAAGATCATACTCGAATGTACCATTATCATAATCGGTTGAACGAGCAAATGAAATATTGGAGAATGGTAAGACATTTTCTTGACTGTCAGCGAGAGAACGCATACGCCGTGTCACATTTTCTATATAGAAACCATATACATCTTTGACAACTGAATTGTACGATTGTAGACGATCTTGAAATTCATTCGATATTGATGGGAGAAATAACTTTGAATTGTACATTCGGTGCCGTCTCATCGACGAAAGCGTTTCATGTTGTTTATGCGTAATCAACCTATGTGAAATATCAAAAAACATAAGCCGAACAAACAAGATAAACATTGACATACCACGGCGTGTTGGTGAAGAGATATGCAAGTACGGTGACAATGTCATCGTCATTCTCCAGTCCGTGAAACAGGCAAGTGTCCATGAGATACACGAGCAAGATGTTTGCCGGTTCAAAATCATGTAAATGACTCAAGATTCCAGCAAGACCGATTGGATCGCCGTATTTGTTAATTAAATTGAGTCGATGTAGAAAATCGAGTGTGTGCAAACAATGAACGCGAACTTGAATATCGATCAAGAGTTTTTTGCCAGACATTTGTCCGATGAACGGACATTCCAGTGCAACCAATGATCGATTGATGGCATCTTTGGAATCTTCGGAATATGAACACAAGTAAAGAAGACGCATAAGAAATGTGACAGTTGTCGAAAAGTGTGCGTGAATGTTGGGTATAGCCGAAATGGTCAAATGGCGAATTTTTGATAATGGAATATCGAGAAAGACAATGTGACCTTCCACGTCGAAACCACGACGACCGGCACGACCCGATGATTGCCGGTATCGAAGTGCATCAAGATCGATTGAGTCTTTGGCAAAGGCTACCGTTTTTGTCGGCATATGAATACCCAAGGCTAAACAAAGTTTTTCTTTACAAGAGTTTCGGAGAACTTTAAATCTCTATATTACCTAGCGTCCATGTAGAAAAGATGATCTGAACGTATCGATTGCGAAAGAGAGCTTCGACCGCTACTCGACCCTTGTTATTCAATCCAGGATGATGATAAGCAACACCTCTTTTCATATAGCCAACCAATCTAGGATTTTCCCACGATGCTCTTTTTAATAATGTCTCGACCAATTCTCGATCACATCCATGTCGGTTGGCCAGTGTACCTTCTTCCAGTACACCGTTGAGTAGATCTTGCTCGTGTCCAGACAATTGTGCCTGGTTATTGACATCATCTTCGATCATTTGCATTTCAGTCGCATTATTATCACCATCTTCATAGTCATCAAGAGCTCGTTTAGCCGACGATTTAGCCATTTTCTTTGCCATCGCTACTTTGCGAGATTTCTCAATTTGTTTCATTCGTTTTTGGAGTGTTTCAATTTGATTCTTGTACTTTGTCTGTCGGAGACCGCGTTCAATCTCTTCAAAATAATCAGCGACACTTGCAGCTAATTCTTCACACAGTGTTCGACTCTCCGAAAAGACGATGCATGGCAAGAGATTTTTTTCTTTAAGTGTCAACAAAAATTCGACGATCAATGTCGACATGCGTTTCGGTTCTGGATAGTGAACTTTGTTTGAAGTTGTGACACTGAGTGATGTAGCAATAGAATCGATGACTGAATTTTGCTTATTGGCAATTAAACGATCGAATTGATTGCAGACAACACGCGAATAAGCATTGCAAGCACTCCGTTCAGTAACCCATGCGGGCGCAAAGTGTTCGGTCAGTGTGGGTATTGGTCTGTGTTCCATATCGCCATTCGTTGTGGCGCTACTACAACAGAACCAGATTAAGGCTTTCTTTTTCTTATTGAGGGATTATCCAATAAGAAAGTCCGTCAGGTTTTCGATCTTAGACGTTCGCATTATTTCGAAGTCCGTTGTCCGTAAAGTAAACGATGACAGGGAAAGGTGTTGCTATCCAGACAACTTATCTGAGGTGCGAGAACAGAAACATTTCGTGACCTTTTTTACCATTCTAGAAGAGGCGATGCCGAGCACACTGAAGAAGGGGAAGGATCAATCATATTTGTTTAGTTCGGTCAATATGATCAAAGAGGAGAAGCAAGTCTTCTGAAAGAAGCAAGTCTTTTTGAAAGAAATAAAGGATAAAACAGGAAGAAGGATGAGATGGCTAGCTCAGTTGTTGAGCAAAACTAAGCTAAGCGCTAAGCCTTTGATAGTTCAAGGTCAAAAGCTATTTGGATCTGCCATTAAGACTTGCCCTTCAGCTGCAGCTACAGCAAAAGAACTGTTCTAGCATTACTTCAAAGAGTATGATAGCTGGTCGTTGATGTTCGAGACGTATAGCATTCCTTAAAGGAAAAAGAAAAATCATAAAATTTTGTTGTGTATCTGCGGACCTCTCTCTGCACCCTATTCATTTTCGGCAATCTCCTCTTTAACAGACATCCTTTCCACATGACCTCATATCAACTATGTACATACTTAATATCGACTGCTAGTTTTTGCATTGCATCATTGAGTAGTAGAGTCTCACAAGGTGACAATGAAAAATCTTTGGGTACACCACGAGTTGTCAACTGTTTAGCATTCATAAGACCCACCGGATGAAGAGGATACAATTGCCGCTCTGTGTACAAATACTTGTTCAAATCGGCCATACGTTCATAATATGCAATGAAGCACACTTTACCAGGTAATGCCGTTTTGAAGAGAACAGCTCGTCGTTCTTCAATACTCTGGAGCCAACGACACATATCCTCGCCATTGTTGACTGTTGCCGAAAGGCCAATCATGGAACAATTAATAAGTGACATTGTTCGTCCCCATACATCAGATCCAATCTCGCCCGACATACAATGAATTTCATCAAAAATGGCATATTGAATTCGTTTACACCAACGCTGATTAGCCGGCGTTAGAAGAAGCATTTCCAGACATTCTGGGACAGTTACCAGGATACGACACGTATCCATATTCATGCGATAGTCTCGCGTAAAAATGCCGAATACAGCACCAAACCTGGAATAGACCGTAGCTGAAACAAAAATAAGTAAGATTTTGCGAAAATTCATCTCGGAAAAGAGAATGACTCACCGGCGACTTGATTGACAAGCGCCTTGGTCGGTGCTATGTATACACAGACTGCATTGAGATCGTCCTTGAGTACTTTATTCATAGCATAGTAAGATGCATATGTTTTACCTAAACCAACAGAAATGAGAAAAATAAGAAAATATAATGCTTAACTAACCGGAAGCCGTAGGCGCGACGATAATGATCGATTGACGTTTATCCACAGCATCGAGAAATTCGACTTGCCATTTGTCCGGAATGAAATCAGGTGTACGATCATCGGGTATACCATGTTCACGTCTTGGCAATCGACTATTGATCTTTTCCAGTTGAAATCTATACCATTTTTCCGTATCCAATGCTGAATCGTCAACAAGTTCTTCCATAAATTTTTTCTTTTCATTGAATGCATCGACTATATTTTCAAGATGAGCCATTTCGGTCATTGTGGCAAAGTAACTAATTTGAAGTAAATTCAATTTTGATTTCTCTTCATCAGTTAATATATTCTTTTTTTTGAGTGCACGTAAATATTTTCGTTGTAAATCAAATTTTCGTTTGAGTAATTGAAGACGTTTTGTTGGTGTTTCAAAATTGACTAAATGTTTATCTAACAGATCGATTGCTTCGGGCCAATTGTCAAGTGGAATCTGTTTGATACGAGCTTCCACGGTAGCCATCTTGTCAGTCTCATCAACGAGACGTTTGTCTGCTTTTCGTTGTTTATTTTCTTCAATTATCTTTTGCGCCTTTGTCTGTTGGTCCATTTTCGGTTGCTTCTTGTGTTGTTGTTTTTTGTTCTTGCCGTCAGCGCTGTGCGAGGCAGTAGCAGTAGTACTTTTACCAGAGTCAGTATCTATGTTTGTTGGTGCTGGCGTCGACGCAGTAGGGAGAACGATCTGTAGTTGACTATCTTTGATGTCTCGACTTGTGAGCGAATGGCCATAGAGAGTGAAATAGGCATAACTAAAAGGTAATTTCATGAATATAGGGAGAATAATAGATGCTATTTGCGAGCTCTCATAAAGTCACTCGCACACAAAGTTTAAATTTAGAATCAAACTTTTTAACTTTCCTTCCGGCAAACTTTCGGAGCCTCTCGACGGATGGTTTCCTCGAAACTGTTGCCGTGAAATATAAAACGCGATAATTTTGAACGAAAGTTCTGTTTTATTAGAGACAAAGGTGGCTATGCGGGGTTCTAGCAATACCAGGAGCTACGCTGATAAACATTATGTTGGAAGAATAGATTCATATTAGAAGACTATAAAATACTGAGACAGGGTGCAGGTATGGGATTTAGAGGTATATGCAAGGGAAGAAGCAAGATTGTTGTGGCTCTCGTAGCCACTAGACAGCCTTGCGAGTCCGTTAGGAGCGCCGAAGTTAGCTTCTTCGTTCAATAGATATAGGTATAACCCAATGCATGTAATCAAAAGTATTTGTCTAAACCCTGTATGAATGTATGCTATGGATTTTACTGAACGATCGCGTTAGAAAGTAAGTCTTATCTACCTATGAAAATAAAAGCCTCTCCACTATTAGTAGCCGAAAACAGGCTTTTATGCTCTGAAGAAATGAAACAAACTCACTATTGTTGTTGATTCTTGGTTCGAAGACGGTGCTTGCTGGCGTTTTCGTATTCCTTGTCGTTGTCCCGTACACGACTTATCTCATCGCCGACCTATATCAAATGAAAGATTGTAGAACTGTCTGAAGTATCAACAAAACCTTACTTCTTTGTATGCATGCCAATAATGCTTGCCTAGAAAGGAAGAAAGAAAGTTGTTGTAGGTATGAAGATAAGAGAAGCTCATGCCTTGATATCGAGTCACTTGACAATCGGCTGGATCGACCAAGTCGAATGTTGGTTCATTATTTGATGAAAGAATCGGTTTGAGGTACGTGTCAACGAGAGGATTTGTAATATGACGAATTTTTTGGTGTTGCTGTTTGCTCATTTTTGATTGTCTTTCTGATGGTGCTGGCGAACAGATGATATCCTTTGACTGGATCATATCTTGAAATACATCTTGAAGTGTATTATCACTCGATGATAAATTCAACACGGTTAAACTCTCTTTAACAATGTCAAATGTATTTGAATCGAGATGAATCTTTGACTGATTCATCTGATGGATGGTAAAGACAAAAAGGCGTCCATCGAACAAATCGGCAACTTTTGACCAAGATGGAGTCGATGGTAAATTTGACGATAGAGATGTAGTGAGACGTTGTTGGAATTGGATAATAAGTTGAGAAAGAATTGGACTAAATGTGACGGAGGGAAATAACGATGGAAGATGACGATCAGCAAGTGACAGACGAACGAGAAGAGCGACATGAAGAAGAAGTAAAGGAATAAGAAGTTTGAACAGTTTCTCATCCTGTTGCCCCTAATAAAATCACAGAGAATGTATTTGATGTTTGAATAAAGAATCCCACCTACTGTTTTATCCTCGATCAAACTAAGAATCGATTGGAAGTAGACGAAAAGGCGCACATCACTCTGACCCGTTTTTTGACACCATTTTTCAAATACTTCTGTCCGATCGTTAACTGTCAGTTGAGATCGAGATGATGTTGTTGTTGTTTTCACAAATTTCTCAAGCAATTTCATTGAACAAATTCGATTAAATTTAATTTGAAAACATTGTGCTGTCGTATCGGTTAATATTAACTTGTTCATCAAATACAAATGACAAAAAATTGAATATTGATGATAATTTCCAAAGAGACGATAGATAAACAGAAGTTGTCGAAGAACATCTTCCGATAAAAGTGCATTTTCATTGTTATTATTCAAGCTTGACATATCATGATAGAAGATGAATAATGGTTTTTCATCACGTGCAAATACAAGATAATCATTGTCAAGCCATGAATTAAATTGGCGCACTTTTGTTAAACCACACTTATTCACATTCTTACATAGATGAGAAATAAGACATGCGCGAAGAAGACCTAGAATGGGCGGTGCTTCGCGGGCATACAGTTCATAGTTACAATCGAAAAAGACAAGAGTGTAATTATGCTCATGTGCTTGATTGAAAAGAGTCAGAAGAATACGTTCAATGATAAAAATAACATGAAGAGTATTGCCATGAAATGAAGCGAGATCAACATGAGCATGATGAGCAACGGACAGAAGCAATGAATCACCGTCGATGAAATAATGAGTGCTATCTCGAAAATCTTGATGTGCATCGAGAAAGCGGGCAGAGTAAGGATAGAGAATATCGATATCGTCCAATGTATATGTTGTTGGGTCTTGCTCTTTGCTGGTGTTCGATAGAAGAGATTTGATAGTGGTTAAAATGGGCTGATGAGATTCAGGAGTAGCGGAGGAGGACATATCCGATGGAAGACATTGAACAAGACGTTTGCGTTTGTCATCGTCGTTCGTAACTTCTGAGAGATGTGAAGAAATTTGTTGAAGAGCGACAGCGACTATTTTCTCGTTGTCCATCTTGGAACATTGAGCAAGAGTACGAAAGTAGAGATCGATAAAGTGATCAGAGCGCTCTTGGCAATAATGAAGAAATTGTAGAAGTCGTTCACATTGACGAACTGTATCCACATAGACATGGAGCCTTTTAAGTGATTGAAGCGCCTAAAACAGTACCATTCACCTCAAGATTATTACTGTTCTGGCTAGAAGTTATACCTTTACAGTCAGAATAACACATTCCATCTCGAACGGCCCTAACGTGGCGAAGTTAGGAGACAGACGCCAACTTTGCTTAGGAGATCCCTTCAATTCCGCGTTCTGTCGACAGAATTATGCGTAAACTTAAAATGATTTTTTCCACACGTGAACAGCTCTGAAAAGAGGGTACATAGGGAAGCCGAAAAAGTTCTATAGCTAGGTATAGTTTCTAGAGGTTTCTTTTTCGGAGAAGAAGTTAAAACATTCATTTATTGCTCAGGAGGGCAGGTGACTGAAAAGTAGCGACTGGATAGAGGGAAGAAAAAACCGAAGGTAAACGATGACGTTACTAATGAACTCGCCACAGAAGCTTCTAGATTTTCTAGAAAACTTTCATCATTTCACCAAATTTAAAAATGTTGCGAATGCAAAAGCTCTTAGATTCGATATTCAAAGTAAGGAATTTCGTGCGAAACCTTAAAAAGTTTCTTTCCCATACACGCGGAAAGAATCTTTTTTCCGAGTGTAGTGTTACATTGTGTTTTCTTCTCATAAAAACAAAGACGAAACTTCATCTTTAGCTTCAAAAACTCGTTAGCCCGATTCGTAGACGCTTCTTGAACACCACTTCTTGGTTGTGTGTAGATGTCCACGAAACCGGAACAAAATTTTGAAAATTCGCCCAACCGGAGCTAAAAAATCTATTTCATAGGTCTATAGATGCAGAGCGCATCTGTCTGTGTGTACGGAGTACGGGCAAACGTTCTGACAATTTCTTCCTCTGTCTTCTAAACATGAAGTTTTCCCAAAAAAATTTCAAACTAAAGTTAAATGATACGGGAATTTTCTGAAAAAAATTATTGTGATTAGCGAAAAGGAAAGTTTTCAAGAGAAAAATGGCACAGTTGGTAAAGTAAATCTTATTTTGCAGCCGATGATGATCGGCGAGTCACTAGTAACTTCTCGGGCTAATTTTAGCCGTTCACCTTAAAAGGATTGTTCTCAGGTTCCCAGAAAGTCTACAAGCAATTTCGGAATTTCAACTGGTTTTAGAACGGCAATGACAACCTATTGTTTTAGTGATCATGTGCATAATAGATTCCCCAGTTCACCATGCAGTCATCGTTTACTGCTGGATTTTCTTAGCGGCTTTGGAATTCTACTAGGTGAAAATCGAAGCTTTACTTATTAGTAAAAAAAGAAGTAGCTCATCAATCTTTTTATGGATCCTCACTTGTCCAAGTTCCACCGATGTCTCTTCTGCGTCATCCGACGACGATGTTTCTTCTTCCTCCGAGCTGCTTTCCGATGGTTCGACACCAGTATTAGACGTTATGGTGGTTACAGCACCTTGATCAGTTCGATTAGTATCTCGCCATTGTTGAAGCTTATATGTGATGACTTGTTCAAACTCAGTTCGATGGTGCGCATGAAAGAGTTCATTATGTTTTTGAATTGCTTGACTAAAACATATTTCCGACGTTGTTTCCGTATCGAGTAAATACTCAACAAATGTTTGAATGCGACTAGTCATTATTAATATTTTGATAAGAATGAATACGTTTGTGTTACAATACTTGAATAAATAGGATTAAGTTAACTGGGTAATTTCGACAAACGTTTTTTTGGTCGAAAAGAAAAGAAAAACTGGTAAAGAAAAGAAAAACGAAAGAAAAGTAAACATCAATATAACAGAACGGAAGAAGTTGGACAATATTCATGACACATTACCTTGATGTGTTGCGTAATCACTGCCACGAGAAAGGAGTACGGTGGTTACTATTTTTTTGCTCTCGTCATTGCTAGAATGTTATGAATTTTTGCTTTCTTTATCTACTCATTAAAGAAAAACACGGTTAGATTGCATCTGATTTGCGTCAGAAAGTTGGCAAAGCAGATGCATTTAGACGAAAAGCGTCTTGTTGAATTGTATCAAGTATAATCTTGTTCGATGACAACCGAAAGATTGCGCAACCAGATGTAGAAGTGACGCTTTCACGCAAATTTCCTTCAAATCACTATCGTCCAATACGGCCGTGAGCGTTTTAGCACCAACACCGATTGCATATTTAGTCTGATTAGGCGTAATTCGTCCGATGAACGACCGGAGGCGTTGGTTGTGATCGAGAGTCAATCGTGGGAAACTGTGGGAGAGGGTGAGCAGCAAGGGTGGTAAGGGTGAGGGTGGAACGGTGAGTATGACATCCGAACAAATTTGAGATTATTTAGGATACCAGAAGAACAAAGAGGATACTGATTTCATTATACTGCCAACAGCTGAAGCTGTGGGACTACCAGTCTTGCTGATGATAGTATTTCACGCTCACATCGAGTGAGAAAGTTTAAGGAAAATGTTACAACTTTCCGTCCTATTATTGTCAGATTCACTTCCTACCGTACGCATTGATTTCTTTACCGAAATCGGCAATATTTATCAGAAGTGGGTATGGAAAATGTGACAGTGAGAGAAGATTTGACGAAGCAAAACTTGAATTTTTATCAATATGCAAGAAAACAGTGTCCGTCCCTTCGGTTCTATGCAAAAGATGGAAACGTCTATTACTATTCGAACAAAGGTACGCAACTGTTTGTACGATCGTGTGTTGATATTAATCAGCTGAATGATGAAACAAATAATAAGAAATAAGATATTCTCAGGTTCAACAGTTTAGTTACGTGAATACGGTCGGGTACGATAGATTATATGAGTATGCAACAAATTTTTCGTTTATTGTAAGAAAGAACGGACAAGGTTATCAAGGCCTTTTTCTTTTTTCGTCCGCTTTTATATCTTCTTTCTTTTTTTTCTGATGTGTGTGGTTAAGTATGTTGCTGACTGCGTGCGTGAGGTTTTCTCTTACTATATCAACAGTGTTATACTATGAGGACTTTTTTAGCAACTATCGGGCGATATAGCTCGATGTTCGTGAATAAAATTAGCAATATCACGATAAGTATCCTGTTTATTGCGATAAATTCACTATCAAGATCTGTAGCCTTACTACTACAGCATGACTGCTTGTTGCCGGAACAGAAATCGGCTTAGTGGAAAACATAGGCAACTCAAAATTTTTGGTTGCAGGCTATCAACCCGTATTTAGACGTGATTGTGTAGGAAAAAGAGATGATGGAATTCTTTCTTTTGCTCGAGAATGATGTATAAGTAAAACAACTCATTTCTTATGAAGAAATGACTTGTTGAATGAAAACTTTGAAGCTCTATTTTTAGACTTAAAACTTTATAAGAGTAAAATCCGTTTAGCAGCAGTATTTTACCGTCCAGATTGAGTTGATCATGTAAATTTCAATGACCATCTTTCGGATGTTCTTCACAAAATTCGTTCTGATACACGCCGTCAATATAGTTCTATCTTACCTATTGATGACTTTAATGCTCATTCGGCTAAATAGTGTCCCACTAAACCGTCAACTATTGAAGGGGACGCTTTTTACGATTTCTCGCTCAGTGAAGATCATACTCAACTTGTTAATTAGCCCACCCGAATTAGACCTGAATCCTGTTTTGATATAATTCTAACTAAAAATTCTTCTTCTGTATCTAATTTAAACGTTGGTAGTTCATTCTGTCTGTCTTGCGATTATTCTATTATTCAGTTTAGTATATTCTCGCTTAGAGTATAAAGGTAAATATATGACTAGTCATAAATATAGATCGGGATGTCTATCTAGATCAATAGCTGTAGTTAGGCTTGCACCAGTTCCAATCTTAGACTTGAAAGATTGATACAATCAGAATTGGTACCTGTTAGGGTTGGATTTTAACAAATGTACGAAATGCGAGATTTAGTTTTATATAGCTACGTGATATATAAAATCTTTGAGTGCAAATAAAATAAAAACACTCAACCGTCTTTAAAGACGTGAAAGTGGCATTAAAGCTCAACGTTTAGACGATTGTTTACTTTAGCAGAGCTTCGAAATCAACAAAGGCAAATTAGTAGTAGATGGCGATACCGCAACATTAGACTGTAAAATGATGAGTCATCGGGTTAACTACAGCAACTATAAGCCAAAAAATTTTTCATACGCGATGGTGGAAGCGAAGCTGATCTATTAATTAAATAATTTTAAAACTACCACTAGTGGACTAAAATAAACCTCGTCAACAGAAAAATAAGAACAAACTTCTGAGAGGGTGATCTTTTTGAGGTAAAAAAGAAGCACGAAAAAATTACTCTAAGCGCATGGTGCAATGACGGTTCCATCTTAGATACGATGAAGCTTTCGCCTACTACAATGGACCATGTTTAACGGCCCCAATTCTAACTGGTACCAATCCTAACTGGAGATTGGTGGGATTAGTAACAAGCCGGACTGGTACCAATCCTCAGTCGGATTGGACTGGTGTATGCCTAGCTGTAGTTGACTGGTCTTCTGCAATTTAACAGTACTCTTCAATTGATGGTAAAATTAAGGCCTTTACAGAAGCTTTTCTTAAATCAGGATTTCTCAGCGACTTGTACACCAGATACCCCGTCTAATCATCAATTTCCTATTCCTCTGTCTTCGGCAGTAGGCGTGAAAGATTTTACGTTTTATACATCAGAAGTATATACTGTTTTATATAAATTCAACTCGAAAAAGCAGTTGCTCCTGGAATTACTGGCAGAATGTTATGGGAGGGCACTTTTTACATTGCACCCTTGCTCACATCTCTATTTAATCTTCCATTAGAAAAGCAACAATTTCCACGTGCATGGAAACTAGGCTATATTCTTTCTTTGTATAAATCAAGTGATATTCATCTGTTAACAAATTACAGACCTATCACTTTACTTTCTGTTGTTTCGAAAGTTTTTGAGCAACACATCTTTAATCGTATTTTTTAATTTCTACTCACTAATCAACTTAGAAATGTAAATCAATCAGGTTTTTTGCCTAATCACTCAACAACAACTCAGATTATAGATATAGTTCATAATATTGTCTCAGCTTTCAATGAGGGGAATCCTGTTCTGGCTGTTTTTATTCATTTTAAAATGGCCTTTGATCGGGTCTCGCATAAGGCCCTGTTGATAAAGTTGAATAGTAAAGGGTTACCTGCTTTATGAGTAGAATGATTCAGGAGCTGTCTTAGTGATAGGAGAACTATTACATTGCTTCGTGGGTTTTTTTTCAGAAGGACAGCAGAGGATGTGCGGCGCCGCAAGATTCAATATTAAGCCCAATTTTATTTTTATTATTTATTGGCCTCAAGCTTTACAGTGTTCATATAAGCTGTTTGCTGATGATCTGTTGCTGAGAAATCTTCCACCTGCATTAGTCCTAGACGGTTCTTCTCTAGTCTACCTTGACAAAGTATCTCATATAGGACTAGTACTAACTCCCAAGTTAGACTGGACTTATCACATAGATTACATTGTTATTAAGTGTTCAAAAATTGTAGGTACTATGAAACTGATGATTCATGCGACATCTTGAGAAGCCTTATGTTCAGCCTACAATGCCTTTGTTTTCTCTATAATTAATTATACCAGTGCCATTTATTCTGGTACCACACAAACTAATTTGAGACATATATCTAGAAGTAGTATCTAGAAGTAGAAATACAGCTACTCAACAAATTCCTGTTCAGCGCCGTAGATTGATGATATATGAAAATTCCTTCATAGCATCATAGCAACTTGTAAGATGTAGAATCAGCTTTCTCTTGTACTTCGCTTGATAACAAATCACGCAGTCACCACAGAAAATCCTTCTGACCTCTGTAGTATATATAATGCTTCTACACTACTTGAATCTGTTTAAACTTTATCATTGTGTTCTTTTATTTATCCAGATATTTTTCTTTGTCGTCTTTCTCTTTCTCAGTGTCATGCAATCTGATTACTGTTTCTTCTATATTAAACTTTAAATCAAGAAAGAATAACAGATGTGATCCAGATAAAAACGATTCATTCTAGTTTTTTTGCAAATAGAACAACAAAGCGGATGTCCCAGAATATATCTCTTTTAGTTTTTATTGTCGAGACTTGCGCTTCTTCTTAAAAGATTCGTCGTTTCATTCTCTACGAAGAATATATTGAACATTTCTTTTTATATACAGTATAAATAAGAGAATCTAGCTGAAATACTGCAGAGCTTCAATTTCCATTATTCTCAAATTCAAAAAAGAGCTTTTCAATATTCTTTATACTTGCGATACAGAATAAGAGAAGATGCCTGCTTTGTAGCTCTTGAAACGCTTTGTCAATTGGCTATGTTCACACTTCATAATCGCAACTGGTTGAGCGCGAAGATTATGTTTATATCAATTTTATCAAAAATCGCAGTTTTGGTGGCATTTATATGGTTTTGGGCGATTTATAAAAATTCTCACATTTTGAAGTCTGATTTGTCTTTTCTTAAAGCAAAATAATTCTTTTGTTACATCCGAACAGAGGAACTTCGATAGCTCCATTTTCTGGCAGTAACAAGGCGAAAAGGTGGCCGTTTTCCTTTTCTTGGTGGACTGTAGAAAACTGCCTTTTGTAGCAGAAAAACAAGTTCGAAGCCAAGCTCTGATACATCAAAAGAAAGACAACACTTGGAGGCATCAGAACATATCTTTTGATTCTACTTTGGCGCATAGCATTATGTTCGACATAAATATCTTTTCGTTGACTTTTGGATTTGAAACTAATGAAAATTCAAGCTTTCACAGTATTTCACCTAGATTCTTTTATTTATACGATATATAAAAAAATGTTCAATATATTCTTCGCAGAGAATAAAACGATGAATCTTTTAAAAAGAAGCGTGAATCTCGACAATGATAAAGGAAAAATACCGAGACTTCCATTTATTCTGGGACGCCCGTTATGTATATATCTATGTACTATCGAAACAACATGAACCATCGTATGAGAGTTCTTTGTGAGATTAGACTGGCTAAGATCAATGCAGTAACTACAAAAATACCGTAGACAGCATAGAGATACAACGATAACTAACGTTTAGGTGTTGAGAAGTATGATCAGATGGACCGTTTTGTTGCTAAATAAAATCAAGAAATACTCAATTCGACTTTCAGATTTCCTTTGCTCACAACTGTCGAGTAGAAAAACACCGTAGCTAATGAGTCCGACTTCCATTTGATGTAGAAGGCACTGGACTTTCACAGACAAAACGTCTTTGACTAAGATCTAATGAAAGAATTAGCGTGGATTCACGAACGAGTATACGATGAGTTGCATTTACACGATCATTTGCAGTGATGTTGAACTGAACACAAGTAAGACAACATTGGCGAAAGTAATAAAAAATAAAAGTATACACGATGACTGTCATCTTTAAGAATGAGAGTCGCATCGAGTTCATGAATAAATCGCTTAACAAACCGAGCATTACGTGTTAGCACTGGCCAATGATTGAATACGATACGAAATGGTGATCATCGGATGATTCTGTGTTTGTTCCATAATTGGTTAACGTTTTCCGTCAATGTACGATTCAAACATATCAATATCCAACGAAAAAACCGAGGTGCGATATTAGACAATCGGAAAACCAGTCGCTACCCTTAGTTACTCTAAGAGATTGAATATTCTGACATTACAAAGCAATCGTACGATCAAAATTATTTCGTAAACGTCTCCTTAACACCGGCTGCTGATTATAGTTGATTAGATGAAATGATGCTTCTCAATAATACATTCGATGGATCGGTTTATATTTGAAATTCATGTCAGTTGCCGAAAAGACGATAATATGATGCACAAAATCTAATGGATAAAACGCATGCAACTACCTGTTATAATAATAATGATGGTGAAGATGTTAAACGATCGCTAGGATTTAAAGAATATTTATGTATAAATGGAACAGATCAACGCTGTTTTATTTGTCAAACGTTTTTAACAACACTGGCCACCGTAATATCATTAGTAGCCAGAATTGATTTATTGGTCAAACATAATGTTTTTGTGTCCTGCAAAGCAAATATTTGCTCGAAACATATATTTAAAGGCCGATTACAAATCGATATTTGCATTAATGAAAATAATTGTTACCCTCTATCTTTAACTGGAAACGGTGCTAGAAATCTTATAAACGATTTAGTTCTATATTTTCAACATGTAAGTGCCGAGGATTAATTAATAGATGTCTTCCAAGGTTCCTCTGTTTAGAGTTTTGCAACACACCATGAGAACTGATTTGCCGATCGACAACTGAACGGCGAAAAGGACGAAGCTCTCGTCAGACTCATTACAAGAAAGGAGATCGATTGGTAAGTAGTTTACCCGAAAAAGAGATAAGTGGATCGATTTGCTTCTTTGTATTCCTTTCAGCTCCCTTTTCTGTACTTTCTGATTTTTGCTGCCCATGCCCAAGCATCAAAAAAAAATCTAGTATCGCCCGATTCATCTAGATTACCAGATTTTTACTCGATTGCAACTATTGAGTAACGACCATGAAAATCTAGTAATCGGGCGATTGCTAGATTTGTTCTAGTTGCTACTATCGATTTATCGTCCGATAATCGATCGATTTAACTATCGTTAGAGACACATGCAGACGCATCTAGTTAAAAGTCCCTTTTCCAACTAGTATCTAGATGGCAACTAGTCGTGCATCGCCCGATTATAGACAAAATGTATCTAGATTTTTCCCATAGGTGATTTTTGCTTGGGTGATTAGGTACAGATTCTTCTCTTCATCTCTTTGGGTTATTAAGGCGACAGCTCTCTCTTGAGTCGATATGATGGGTGGTCCAAAGGACTGCAAATTAGAGTTTCACGATGATCTGATGACGTTCAAACTTGAGTCTGCAGGTGGTCAGATTACGGAATTTCCGGTATCAATAGTGAACGGTGACTTTTTCACCAATTCAGATTTTGATAGGATGAGCTCTCTCTAAAAAAAAATGGTTCAGTACGAAACCTAAAAGGGTACACGGGAATGCTATAATATCAGTAAGATGTCAATAATTAAAAAACTATGTCAAACGGTTTTCGTTACGACCTTGGGAACCTCTGATTCACTTCTTCAAAGAAAAGAACACACGACTTCAACGTCAAAATCAAATATTTCGGAGAAATAACTTCGTAAAGAGCTCTGAAAGGTTTCATTTTATAGGAAATTCATTGCCCTATCGGCACAGATGGTTTTCAGAGAAAGTTTTTCTAGAGGTTTTCTATAAACCCAGTTTTCTGAAACCAGTTTGGAATAACTGACCGAGTTATAGGGAAATGAAGTGACTAATTGGGGTACAACAGCCTAAATTTCGGAAAAAATAGAATATCCTAGGAACAAAACTAAAATTTAAAAAAAAGCGAGTCATACTGTTGTTGTAGAAGTGATGGCTGTTCGAATGAAATGAAAATGATGGCGTTATCGTTCAGCCCGAAGCAGGAAGAATACTCCACCTTAAGGGCTACTGTTACTGTTGCAGGGTACGGCCGTGGCAATTTCCATAGCCCGATATCTTCCTCGCAGTTGACAGGCTTTTGAAATGGCCACCTATCTCGTTACTAGTCATCAATTGCAGCTCTGATCAGAAGGCTAGCCTAACGCAGGGTTATTTTGCCCAATTCTTTGAGCTCCCCATACACACTTCACTAACCACGTACTAGCGTTTCGTAAAGCCACGAGGACTAACCGGAGAAGTTGTGTCGTGCGTCGCTACGTAGTGAGCATGCTGTCAGACGGGTGATCCGAGGAACTAAAACATAGGTAACTTGCCCAAGGTTATTACATGACTTTGTTAAAGCCAAGGTTTGGCCCCAGTACCTTTGAAGTACGTGACGAACAACATAATCATCAAGCAATACTGCCTCTTAACCCGAAGAACTAGATAGGTTTGTAAAATGCGCGAACACGTTTTCTTCGCCTCTTTACGATTACCCACCGAAAAGTCACATTTTTGTTTTGAAACTTCGAGATATAGTCTTCTAGATGCAGTTCCCATTTCTAAATTAGAATAAAATTGTTTTGAGAATTCAAAACGACCTGGAGCCGAGCTGCTAAATGTTTCTGAAAAATTAGCCGTTTGTTGAAATTTTAGACCCTTTAAGGTCTTTGAATCTTTCACCTTTAAAAACGTTTTTAAAAGACGTATATTCTCAATCAGCTCAACTAACAGTATCCAACTATGTGTAAATATTGCAGAAAACAAATCTGAGCGATTTTTGATTTATTGGCACCTTACATCATTGTCTTTCAGGCTCGAAGAGTTTGCTACGTTATAAAAGAATAAAAACATTGTCGCTTCTAAAATCTGCATTCTGATAGCCAATCAACTTAGAAATACGCGAACGTAAGGTGTTAATAGAAAAACTCCGTACTCCAGCTTGTCTGATTAACGTACGGATATTTCTTATTGTGCGTTTAGAAAAGGAAGAAGAGGATCATACAATGTTTAACAACACCTGTTAATAGCCTGTACACAAAATATTTGAGTCCCAACTTGAGGAGAAGTTGGCGTCCATGTGACAACTTGTGACCATAAAGTTGTATTTATTGCCACATGTGTCAATGCTCTATTCACTAGTCCAGTGACTGACGATTGTGTAACAATATTTGTTATTGTTACGGAACTTCCACAACTGTTCACTGCATACAATGTCGTTATATAAGTTACATTTACTTGAACCCCTATACACGCACCTTCAATTGGATCACCAATAATATCTGGTGAATTCATACAGCTGGCATTTCCACAAACATAAATGAAAAATTGAACCGGAACTGAACTCAAAGCTACTGTAGTAGTGCTCGAAATAAAGTCTTCAACCTGAATACAAAAAGATCTTATGATAAATATATTTTAGTGTGAGACTACTATGAAGCTGCTTAACAGTTCGTGAAGGTTGTGATATAATTATTACAGCCTCCTATCACCGAGTCAGAGAATTTACAGTGTAACTCCTTCTACAGTACTACCTGATTTCATATGCAATATGAAATAGTACGTGATGAACACCCTTCACTTTGTCAGTTTCACAATCTACACTATCAAATGCTCAAAACTATTCTGAATTAAGCGTCAAATTTTGGTGTAAGCGAACAAAGCTAATAGCTTTCTACAACTGAATCTAACACAAACGCATTTGAAGGTTTCCTTAAATATTAAACTGATAGCCCCGCCCAGAACAGAGGACCATGGTCTTTTATTATAGTTTGGCACATCGCACATTTTTGGTGAAAACTGCCCTGCACATATGGCTCATGTGGTGTACTTCAAAATCTTTTGACATGAAGGAGGGTGACAAGAGGGTGTTTTTTGCCCTTTATCTTTGCCTATTTTTATTCCATTTATGAAATAAACGCTTACGTTATTCATATAAAACAATCTCGTGAACTCTTGGAAATGTTACTAAGGGCGTTCCAAAAGTAATGGCAACATTAAATAAAAAACTAAAGAAGCAATTATATTTTTAAATTTTATTTAATAAATGTTCAAAGTAGTCTCCATTATTAGAAATACAAAGTTCCATCCTTTCAAGCCACTTGTTAAATGTCTTTAGATACTCTTTTTCAGGTATGGATTGGAGTATCTCTGTAATTTGATTCGAAAG
>CAJNOQ010001543.1:0-30544 GCA_905250885.1 Didymodactylos carnosus | reverse complement strand
TGCTTATTTTCCTATTACTCTCGTTCAAGTAGCTATGATGGAGCTAATATAGAGAAACTCCATCAGAAGTAGCAGAATTATTTTGCAGCGGTATCTCTCTCTAGCATTTAGTAATGTGAAGGCTATTATAGTTGTCAATTTGAACTGTAGTTATTTAAGAGTGAGTACTTATTAATATTATGTTACTTTCAGTTGTGTACGTGTCACTTGTTGCTTTTTTAGTATGAAACAAATTATTGAAGTGTGTATGAATATTTGCGTTAATTTTAACTGTGTTTTTTGCTCACATATAAATAGCCTTGATAAGAGTGGTTAAACATAAAAACCAATTATATGGCTTTATCAATGTATGTGTGAATGAATGTGTGTGTGTGCATTATGTAGTTAAGTAAAAAAAAACATTATGTACGTGTTACGTGCAGTATGAACGATTAAGAAACCTAAGAAGAGAAAAAACACGAAAAATGAAGTAAATTTTTATTGCTCTGTTATATACTTATTTGGTAGAAAGAATAATCAGTTTTCCGATTATTTCAGATTACTAATATTGTTTGAGCTGTGCTTTAGTTGAGCTTTAATCAAAATTTCAAAGATAAATAATGATCGGATATCATATTCATTGTTTGGTGTCGTTCTGTATAATCACTCCCACCAGATTAACCAAATACAATTGGTTATTTTTTTTTGCTTTGATGTTTTTTTAGCCATATTTCCTACTATAATCGACAATTAAAATCTACTTGACATTTAATAACAATATCGGTCTAGTTGTTTTAAATAATTTTTAAATCACATTCTTTTAGTTATTTCTAATATGACTAAGTTATATTCAGCCGTAAGATAGAGCTATTTACAATGGAAGTATAAAATTGAAGTAAATAAATAAGTAAATCAGCTTTGATAGTAGAAGTTAAATATATGATCTTATATAATGTGAATGTGCATAATACCCAATAAAGATGATTCTATATTAAAATAGCAAAAATCTTTTATTCGTTTGTATGCAAATAATAGACTTTTCCTAGAATAGTTGTTATTTTTCAAAACTTAAATTCGTTTGAATTTTACGGATACGACAGTAACTCTATCACTCGAAAATGTCTAATGCACACACATGATAGAATTAAAAAGCATACTCAACGTTGTTTTATCTGATTTTTTATTCTCTTTTAAGCAATTTATTATAGAAAATAATATAACAGTTGTTTATTGCCAGCATGTGTTGAATGTTTGAAAAATCGACTATAGTCACCAGTTTTTATGATAAACAGAATTTATTTGTACAAGTACAGAACAAATATTGAGAACATCAATCGAATTAAACTATCATTGTGCTTCTATCTTTAATAGAACTATTTATAGTTGAGTAATTATAAAGGTTTATCTTTTTGTTCGATAAAAGTGTTTCATATTTCTTCTTTGTTTATAAAATTAGATTAGTAAAGATCTGTCTAGAATTCGTCTTAAATTAACCTAGTGTGTCTTGTTGTTTTGTTAACTGATCAATTGCATTTTGCTGCATTATGATCGTGATCTCTATTACATTTCAATTATAATGTTGTTTACCTAGTCTTCTATGATTGTGTTTTTTTCTTTTTTTTTCACTGATCGATGTTTCTTATACAAATATATTAATTAGCACAATGTTAAAGTTGACTTTAGTTTTGATACAAGAATAGTTTCTCTCTCAATACTAGCACTGTACGAGAATAAAACAACTGGCAAATAGATCCATGAAAATATTTCTTTGTGAAAAGGGTAAACAGTTCAAGTTGTTTCATTCGCTGTTTATTCTCAAATATTCAAGAGAGGTCTTCATTTCTCTACCGTCTAGTACGATGTGTGATTTGGCAAGTAATTTAAATTCAAGATATTTCCGAGAAAAAAAACAACTGTCTATCATTTGTTTGTAATGTTTTGTACAGGCTAGTTTTGGAAGAATATTATTTGAAGAATGAAAAGAATTTTTCACATACAAGTCGAATACATGTAGTTATGCTGATTACAAACAAATTTTAATCTAAAACATTTTTTTGTTTGAAATCCGTATGCTCCTTTATTTATCTGTTGTGATTTATTTTATAGTCCATCTATCTATCTCTATACCCTAAAAGACAGATCTTTTATGTTTATATCACTTGACTATTCCGATCAGTTTACATGTCTAATTAATCGTTAAAATGTTAGATGAATATGTACGTATATCCTAGATAGATATGGGTATTTTCATAATAATAATAATAATAACGATGAGTTTGTTTGTTATCTTCTTTTTTTCTTCTACTGTATATAGATGGAAAAATTGATTGCGGTCAATAGGTTTCCGTTCGATGTCTTTTAAGTAGCCGTTGGCTACATACACAAACATAGATAACGGGACTCTCTCTTTCTTTTCTTGATCATTAAGGACCCTGTACATTATCGTTAATTATAATAAATTTATCAAGATATACAACAATTTGATGTCTATAATGGTCGTATTTCTTTTCATATAAACGGAAAATAGTGTGAGTAGAATATAAAAATGACTTCTTGTAATATATTATATAGAATATATGAGATATATATTCTGGGAGGTGTGTATGTCTGTGTAGATAGATAGATCAACTGCTGCGCAATAAAAATGATTATAATAGGATGTTAGAGAGGGAAAAAGAAAGCTACAAAATAAATTGATTTAGAGTTAGTTAGTTCTTTGATGTATAAAATTCATCAACCCAGCATATATATATATATATATATACTAGGGAGGAAATTAACTATAGATGACATACAATTTCTTAAAAGAAAATAAAGGAAAGACTGGTCACCGGCGAATATTATTTCGATTAAAGAATGACTATAGTTCACACGTATACTCAAAATTAAGAGGAAGACTTAAACGGGAGACATAACTGTTCAAGACAAATCTTGCACTCGATTATTACGTTTATTTATTTTCTTAACTATGCAATCGGATGTTCTTGGACATTTCCTGTCTTTTTTTCAGCAGAAAATAGTTCTTATTTAAAACAAAGCATTAAATAACAGTGCAGTTCCTTTTCGAGAAATGAATAACAATAGTGCACTGTTTCTATCAGTAATGAATTGTAATATTAACATCCGATTTGATATAAATTTTATTCTTCCAGAATACAAGTGAGATAAATTCCAAAGTGAGAACAATATAAAATACATAAGTGGAGTATAAAACTGTTATAAAAGATCATTATTGAAAATTTAAACTAAAATTATTGATTGATAGATACAATGATTTCGATGTTTATCATGCATCATTGTCAGAGATAATGGTGAAAATTGTACATAAGCGTGACAGTGATGCGTGATAAACATCGAAATCGCGTATCAATCAATAACTTTAGTTTAAATTTTCAATAATGATCTTTACAACACTTACTATTTACGAAAAGAGATAGATTCTGATATAATATTTTAAAAACTTTATTAAAAAATTCAAAATTAATGTTGTGTCAATATGGACTTGAAATCAGTGAAATTAATTTTTAATAGTAAACTACAAAATTAAATTCACTGTAAGTACTAGTCTATATGCTCGTGCAATGACTGATATTATCTGATTGATTCGATGGTTTACCCATGTGTTTTTTCTTTGTTTTGATAGTATCTGATGACTTTGTCTTCAAACTTTTTTAATACGAACGCATTTAAATTGTTATTTTCTTAATATATGATGTTTTGTTCTATGACTTGTTTTTTTTCGAAATTGTGCACAGAACAGAAAAATTGAATGAATCATTCAATTATTAGAAGCTTTAGTCTAGTTTCAATTGCATAAAATACCTTTCATTAAATACTGCAAAAAGGTCAATAGTGCTGTACGAAGTTGCAGCGATTCTTCTATTTTGTATACTTCAGCTAAAAAAATATCGTGTCAATTTGAAGTACTGTTCATTTCACTACTACTAGTGGCACGTGTCAATAATGTCACCAAAATGGCTTATTTTTTTTCGTCTATTTGATCAACCTTGGTGTTTATCTTGAAAATTTCTCACATATGTACATGTACATTTATCTTTTCTTTTGCTTGTTTTTTTTTCTTCTATTCTGTATTGTTATTTTTCTTCTTCCTTAATGTAGACGAGAAGTTTTTCGTGTTGTCAGTTTGTCCCTCTATAGCATTTAGAGAAGCATCATTTGTATCCTAACTGACCTTTTTTGTTCGTGTTTCCTCGTCGTAATATTATCATTGTTATTTATCAGAATAAGAGAAAAAAAAAAGAAAATTTTTTTTCTTTAAAAAAAAATAAAAGAAACAAATATTTGAGTTCCTATTTTTCGTATTTCTCTTCTCCTCCTCATTTTTTCGAATGAGGACGGAGAAAACCATAGATTTTTCTTTCTGATGTTGATGACTGTATAAGATGACGTGTATGTATATATATATATATATATGGGAAGAGAGAGAAAGAATATTCCAACTACTCGAGAGGGAAAAAGAGATGTGTGACAGCAAAATAGCAGGTATAGAGAAGTTAAATATAAAAAACAATTATACTTATAAGAAACAAGTGTTAACATAATAAACTATTCGTCTGTATTCTGTTTTTATTCTTTCTCTAACAATGGTTTGTTACAATACTCAGGTATGAACAGTAAAGTCAAGTCTTTACAATTGAAAGCAGGCAATAATACTTATGAAGAGGCATAAATATAAAATTAGTAAGCGTGATAGGCTAGCAAATGCTTTTTAATTTTTATTTTTAATAACAGTTTCATCATACATTTTCATTCTCGTTATGTGTGCATCATTATTACAAACTTTTTGCTCGTCAAAAATCTGACACATTTTTTTCATGTACTTCGTTTGTTGAATGAAACTTAGTATTTTGAATAAAAATTTTTTTACTAGTTTATACTGTTTGAACTTAAATTTAACACCTTAAATAAGTTTACACTAGTTTTATCGTTTGTAATTAATTACATGGAGAATGAAACCAAAACTCGAATATGACTATAAACCTCTGCACTTTTACCATCATAAACCAAAATAAGAGAAAAAAACAAATAACGATGACGCATAAGAAAAAAGAGAAAAAGACGAAAAAGAAAAAAAAATGTCATTTTAACTTGAGCAATTGAAACGTTGTTCGAACTCGAGATGTATGTTTATTTTCATAAAATCTAGTTATATAGAAGTAGTTTTTGATGAAATTGAATATATACAAAACTATCAATTTATATATTGTTAAAAAACTTGACTCTGTTGTATATGCTTCATTAAAACTTCTTAATATATTACTAAATTTTTTTATTTGATCTATTTTAGCAACCACAACAGCAACAACAACAACAGCCGCCATTACCATCACCGCATCATCTTCAGTTACATTATATTAATAATACCAAAAACCATTTGAATAACTCAAATAATAATAGTAATAATAATAATAATAATCATAATAGTATTTCCGATCAATCAATGGCACTAACAGAGTCACAAGAAGCGTATATACGCTTAGCCAATTATTCAATGAAAAGATCCGAACAACTTGCTCCAACTTATAATATTAGATCGCCAAGACCATATGGTGGTTATGTGGTAAGTGTTATTCTATTAGAATTTTAGTAACAGGAGAATAAAAGCATGTGCTATTTCTGAATATTGAGTATGTATACACAACAATTGGTTGTTGTTTTTTCTAAAAAATGAAAGTTTATTAATTTGAACAGTTGATCTTATTGCTAATTTGTTTTCATATCTCATTGAAACAGATGTTTCATCTTTTTCTATATATATATATATATATATGCAAATGACATCTATTTATGAAAATTGTTAATCGTTTATAATCTCGGGTGAAAAATTGATGATATACAATTACAAAAATATTTATCTATTGTATTGTGTTGAGACGATTGAGATTGAACAATTATCAGTGTTGCTTTAACATCTCATATTTATATCGAATAAAGTCATGGCAAAAGTGAAATTTTTATGATTAATCTTTTGTATGTTCATAATATTGGATTCTTTGTTAAAATTTATCATCAGATGTGAGTCACTATTCCATTCAAGCAGTTTTGTTAGGAGTTAATCATCGTAACAATAGAAATTCATTAAATTTTGGTTTTACCTAATAAATATGTATAATTCTTATATTTTTTTAAAATATGAAACTCATTAGACTGTACACATTAGGTGAATATAAATACATCAGTCAGATAGTTTCAAAATATTCAGTTCTTAAAACATTGACATCTAAATTTGCTTAATTATTGTTTGTTAATGATAGTGATGATTAAAAAAAGCGTATAGACAGACATTTGTATATTTTATCGTACATATTTGAAGTGGATTGGTTTGAATGGCAAAAAAGAAACTCTCGAACAAATGGAATAGTTCTCATCTCATTTATTTCAAGTTGTTATTGTTTTGATCGAGTGCATTCGATACTTCAATTTTTTTAGATGACAGTATTAATGGCCGTTCTTCCATTTATTATAGCAAATACTATCTTCCTCTTTCTCTTTACATCTATATGTAATCTTCTTTCGTTGCGGGTGATAAAAAAGAAAGATTTTTAGTGAATAACAGAGATACCGAGATACCAAGAGAAAGAGAATTGTTCTTATATACCTAACCGCACATACGATGAAAAAGTTTGTATATTCTTTTCCAATCTGTTCTATTTTGTTTGTTCTTTTTCCTCAATAAATATCAACTTAATTATTAAAATTATAAATCAAGTACATTGTTAAACAAAAGAAGAAAAAAAAAAACTGAATCGAATGATGTGTTATACAAACATTTTTCTAATTGTAAGCAACAAAGTAAACTAAAATTAAAATAGAAAAGTAGTCATTTTTAAAATCATTTTTAATCGATGTTCATAACAAATTTTTCATCGACTTTGTCAGTTTTTTAAGACCGATAAATGGATTAATTATATTCAGTTTTTCAGATTTTAACATTCTTCTATATTTTCATTGTTTGTTCATACAAACTTTTTTACTGATAATCAATACATTCTATCTCGCTAGGAACTTATTTTATAGTTAAAAATCAAATCAAAAAATGAGTTATAGCCACATAGTCCTTGAAAATATTTTTATAAGATGTGATCATGAAGATTATTCATACCTTTTTTTATTATTTTTATCTCGTTGAACTTATACACTTGATTATTTATAAAAGAAAAAGCATTTTGTTATTCCGGTCATATACTTATTTTTCTTCAGGTAAAAAATGTTTAAATGAATGTTAATAATCGGCACAGTATGAATTTTTTTTTCGATTTCTTTTATAATACATATTTATACATGGAGATATAGAAATAGACCTTGGACATTTTTTTTTTATTCAATACATGTACATCATTTCAAAATTCTTTTTTTTTTTAATGAAAAAGTAATAAAAGTTTACTTTTGAGTTTACTTTTTCTTAGTTAGAAATTTAATTATTTTTTTTCTTGGATGAGATTGAACAGTAGCACAGTTTTGTTACAATTGTCTTTATCATCGAAAAGACATACACATTTTATTGTTATTCTAAGATTTTCTTGACTATTATTGAGTATAAAAGAATATTAGGTCATATTTCAACAAAAATGATGTGATTAGCACTGCATTGTTCTCTGTGTCTTATCACGATATAATGTTGTTTTATATATATATATATATATATATTTGAAAAGATAAGCGATAGATAAATAGACAGAGATACAGAGTAAATGATTGGAGGATATAACTGACACAACACGTCTTGTTTTTGGAAAGATATAGATACCTACTAGTCTCATAATTTTGAAGTTTCTACTTTGAAATTTTACTGGTAAATAATTGTTTGCTCTGAATATTGGATATTGATGATTGTTTGATACAGAAATACTAGCGAGGAATGTCATAGCGCATTTATCAACTAGGAACAATAAATAAATAATAGATTTTTAACTGATTACAATAAAATCTTTAAAAAAAGATTTTCTTCTAAAATTGAAGCTAGATTTTGAAAAGTAAGAAATTTTTGATAAGTTATTTTGAAGATAATTCATCCAGACATTCATAATCTTCATTATGTATAAATTTTATTATTCTTCTTAATTTAAACTAATGAATTTTTTTATTTCTGATAAAAGAATAAACACACTTAGGAACATTAATCTGATATTGAAATATAATAATAAATCGTAAAGGAAATAAAATAGATGTAAGAAAAAAAAGATGCGTAAATATTTTTTTCTCTGAGCATAACGATAGACTGCATATGCAAAATTTAAGATTTTTGATTTTATTATTGACACCTACACTCAATAGCAACTCTGTATAATTCATAAATTGAAACATTTTTCTTCTCTGTAATCTACATAAAAATTTCTGTATGAGCGAAGAATTCTCGATAACATCATAGTAGAAAAGTTCTTTCGTTAATCAATGAAACAAACACAAGAGAATCATTTTTTCATAAAATAATTCCTTTTTTCTTTCTTTTTTTTCTCATTTTTCGGAAACGGAAAACAAAATGGATTGTTTTATAGGATAAATTTGGGTTTGTTGTTCAAAAACTATTATTTTTCTTCTTTAATTTGCTCTATATCTAAAGAAAACAACAAAAAGAAAAACAGAGGAATTGTATATTAAATATTGACGCCAATTACAATAATACAAAAAGTCTACTACGTTAAAACAGCATGTAAAAGCTAAAACAGATGAAAACTTTTCTAAGTCCATTGATTCTAGTTAGGAGAAATAAATCATTTTAGCAATGGTTAATTGATAAGAAGAAATACGAATAAAGGAGGCAAAAGAAGCATCCATCATTTCTGTCATGTTTTAATAAAAACATCATTTTTCTAAAAATACAACAACAAAAGAAAAAAATGCTTACGCGAACTAGTTTTAAATAAGTTGGAAAGGATATCCCGAAAACGTTAGAATCAGTTAGAAGTATGATGATAATGTACTTTTTGACTTGTAGAAATACTGCGATAAATGTTCGCCTATCGGATAGAGTGGTCACTTTTATATGTCGAGTGTCTAATCGTTAAAAAAAATGTATCTGTTTAAATAATGTTAAGCGAGTTCATAGAGATAGGTGGAGTATATTTGTTTATATCAGGGTTGGGTGAAACCGGGGGTGGGATGGGGTGAAGGTGTACCGAGTCCGATAATTTTTTCAAACTTTTTTGTCTGTCGTTATTTATATTTCTTGTTTCCTATGTCGTACAACAACAGAAAAATTTCTAGAAATAAACTTCTATTGTATATCCCATATTGATATTTAAAAACTGAAAATTTTGCTGTTGATTTATCGAAAAACTTGAATCGATTGGACTCGAAACAAAAACTTAAATTCGAGTCTGAGTCTTTCAAAAAAATTTCCAGTCCAGTCACGGACTCGCCCAGTCTTTGTTCGTATATAGATACTGTTTGAGCATTGTTTTTCTTTCTCTTTTGTTTATGACATGTCGATTTTTCAGCTCACAGTATGAATTAAACCAATCTCTTCAGCTGTAATTAACACATAGAAGATAATAATCAGATCCGGTTAGTTAAATGTGTGATCACCCTACATTATATACTTGTCCAAGAAAATTTTATATTGTTGACTATAAAAGAACCGTTTACAAATGACATTTTTCTTTCTCTCTCTCTTTCTCTCTCTCTTTAAACATAAAACAACAATAACAACATACATGTACATATATATAAAGAGAAAACCTCGAGTATGCATGATTTTATACTGTTTTTCATCTTAATAGATATGAATCGATCAACACACTATAGACTTTTTTTTCAACACCAACTGATGCTTCTTCATTTTTGATCTTTTTTTACTTGGAGAATGAATGAAGAAGAAATTGTATATGTAATATGGCGATTTAATTTCAAATGTATATATTACTATTGTTGTTGTATAAATACATATATAATGTTTTTATAAAGAGTTCCCTCTTCCGCCATTGCATACAACCGTAAACGCTTCATATGTAAATATGTATTGATCTAAACTGATGTATATTTTATAAGGTTTTTTCTCGATAATTTTTACTTTTTTAAAGAAAGGAGTGCTAGTTTGCATGGATGTTATTGTTGTCTGAGGGTCAAGTTACATCTGTCATTATCATCATTAGATATCGCTCTGAAGAGCAAAAAACTTCTTTTCTCTTCTTTTTTTTTGCCCGTACTGTTGGTAATCAGCTGTTTTAAAATACCCAATACAACAAAAAAACAAACCTCATTTGTTTTTCTCGAACTCAATATCCTACTCATTAATAATAGATAAAATCGATCAATTTCTGGTTAAAACAAACAACCACAGATATATGTGACACATGCGCACACAAAGAGATAGAGAACTACATAAGATAGAGGGTGAATGTCTATAAACCATTATTTTTTCTTCTATTTTCTTGTAATAGAATCCGTTTTGTATATATATATATATATATGCACTAGTTGCTGTAAAGCAAATATTTAGGTTGTCTCTGTGTATCGCCTATAGAGAGCTTATTATATTGATGAGTTTTTACTATGATTATTTTTCAGTCATAAAAATTATAGTGTATACACTCGTTTTTTGCTTTTCTTTGCTCAAATATATATAATAAGTACTATACGTAGCGGAATATATATTTTGTGCGAGATACAATAGTAAAAACGGCAGCAGCAAACGAAAAAGAAAAGTGGCTGGCTAATAGTCTTTTTTTCTATGCTTTGTATGCATGTGTATATATATATACATGTTCAAATTTCTTTTTTTTCCTCAATATCGTAACATTCCTCTTTTCCACGTATCATAAATAAAAGAAAAGAAAAGTAAGAATCAGCAGTTAGATCCTGCGCTGCAATGTTTAGATTCGAATTAATGCTAAAGAATATAAAAGAAAAGAAGAAGAAGAAAAGTACTGCTTCGTTTATGTATTTTTTTTACTAAATATGTTTAAGTAGATTTTGCCAATACGTGGCTGTATGACTATTGACTCTATATTTTCTTCTCTTTAGATATTATCATATTATTTTATTTTTTTTCTGAGTAATAATCATTTTGGCGTGAAAATTTTTTTGTTTTTGTGTATATTCTAAAAAAAATAATATTTCCTGTCATCTTTGTCTATGTGTGTATGTGTGTGTGTGCATATGTGTACTTGTTTATGGTTGAGTAAATGGATTGTGATGTTGTGTTAGTTGGATTAATGGACTGGAATTCTGCTACATCGAATCAACATCAGACAGTAACATCTCAATTGGTTACTATACCTGATCTATATGAAGCAAATTTAGTGCTAACGGTTAGTATAGTCATCTATGTTTTGACATTCACATAAAATTGATTCTTCTCTAGTTATGATATTGTCATTGAGTAGAAAAACATGTGAACAATTAGTGTTTGTGTAGAAATAGTATACTGTTTATAAAGTATCGTTTCAATTGCTGAACTAATACAAATTTTTAGTTCAAATAATATGATTTAAATAGAACATATTCATTTTTCCCATAATCTATACTAAAAAAACTTTGATTATCGACTAAGTCTCAAATCTTCTCAATCAGATAGTTGGTTTGTTTTGTTAGTTTTTTGATTGATCACGTCTAGTACTAAGAGATCAAGAAAATGTCTTTTTAAATTAGGAATACTATCTTCGACAGTGTACATCTAATAGTCACATCAACAATAATTTTACAAAGAAATTCATCAAAATAGAGAGAGATAAAACGTTTGATGACTCGGTTAGTTAGATAAAATGCGATTTTCTGATGGGTAATGTAATTAGATCAACTGAGGGTAAAATTTGGTAGTTAAGCAGACTTTTTAAGAATATATAAATGCCTTTGCCTCAAACAATACCTCGATAATATTCCCAAAACAATACTTATTGATTTTCTTTTGCCCTTTAGTTTATAGAAATAAGTTATTTAGAACTTCGATTGTTGTTTACAGTCGACTAACTGTGTCATGTATTCTACACAATATAATCATCATTTAATAATGTAATAATCGATAAAAGAACAAATTTGAAATTCACTATAAACATCATATATATTTGAAGTTGAAATATGAGAATTATTTGTGTAATAATAGATGAAAAATGAATAAAATAAAAAATAAAAAACTGATAATAAATCGGAATGTTTAGTATCATTTTTTTTATAAGTTCACTACTGTGAATATATAAAAAATGATTATTATTATTATTATTATTATTATTAATAACATATAACTTTTCGTGCTTGGAATAAAATGTGTGTGTATGTGTGTTTACACCAGAAAGTGCATTTTTGTACATGTTATTTACTTGTCAATATTTCACTAAAAGAAAGAAAGAATTAGTATATCATCGCTTGTTGTTTATAACAAACAATAATATATAAACAACAACACTCATATAATAAATAATATTATGACATTATAGGGGTCTATTATAAGACCTTGATAATGTTCATACTTAATTAATTTTTTTTTTTCAATTTTTCTATTTAGCAACAAGCCAATACTCAGCAGAATATATATCCTGATCGTTATAATGGTAATCATTTGAATAGTAATCAATCACAACAATCACCACAACATTTAAGTGAGACGAATTTGTACATTAAAAATTTACCACCAGAATATTCAGATAATGATTTAGCATTACTTGTCGAAGGGTAATAAATAGTAGTCATATCTAGAAAAATTAAATAATAACCACTTTTAATATATTTTTTGTTTTTTTATTTCTCGTAGATGTGGAAAAGTGAAATCGATGAAAGCTATTATTGATAAAACAACAAATAAATGTAAAGGATTTGGATTTATCGATTTTGAAACACATGAAGCAGCGCAAAATGCCATAGCTCAATTGCAAAAAAAAGGATTTACAGCTCAATTGGCTAAAGTAAGAAATGGTTTAGTTTCTCATTTTTATGTCATCATAAATTTAGAAGTAAAAATCTAAAATTAGTTTATTTATTAATGATACATTATTTCAGAAATCATTTTTGTTTGTCGATCGTTTTTTTTTTTTTCTAAATTTTAATGTCATCTCAGCAACAAGAACAGGATACAACAAATTTATATTTTGCAAATTTGGATCCAGATATGAATGAGCAACATTTACGTAATGCATTAGGTGAATTTGGTACTGTTGTATCGGTAAGAATATTGAGAGATCAACAAAAACATTCAAGAGGTGTCGGATTTGCACGAATGACTACAAAACAAGAATGTGAACAAATTATAAATACATTTCATAATAAAACATTTCCAGGTAAAAAACATGAAAATATTTTTTCTTATTTAAAAATATTCTTCTATTTATATATTTTATTTTAGATTTTCCAGAGAAACTTGTCCATGTCAAATTTGCTGATGCAAGTAATAAAAATAAGAAAATGTTTAAAAATGGCATAGAGGTATAGAAAGATGTACTATATTTAAAAAATTTTTGTTATTAAATAATTTTTTCGTATCATTTTTAGGATATGAAAAGTGGTGTACCAATTTATAATCAAGCAATTGATCCATCTCAATATGCCCCAGCTATTCTTCAACAACATGCTTATCCAATTCAAGCAACAACAGCCGCTATGTTTCCACAACATTTAAGACCACCCATTAATGTATATAATAGTATACCATCTTATGTTCTTCCTACACAAGTACAACAAGTTAATAATCATACGGATCCATCTTATCTCCTACCGCATATGATTCAACAAGGATTACAAATAACCGGACCTGGAGCACATGGCTCTGTACATCAGTTACCTATCACATGTGTTATGACGCAACAGCATCCACATTTATTTATGCAAGCACAAGATCTTTCACTTATACAACCCGTATGTGTTTTTTTTTTAATACCAGTATTATCTCAATTAATATTTTGTAGATGTTTTTTATCTAGGAATATCATCATCCATCTGATTTAATTCACACTCATGAGACCGGTGTTGCATAAATTAAAATCATGGTGTCAGTTCTGTGTATGTATGAATGTAAGTATAAAATATTAATTATTTAGACTAGACATAAAATAAACTTTAATGAATATTTCAAAGTTAAATTTTGTCTATCTTATCTAATATTAACTTTATATTTTTAGAATATTAACGTCATCTCATCTCATATTCATTCGGAAATGTTTGTTACGACAAAATATTATACATACACGATGTGTAACAGTGTGGTTTATTTCTCTCTCTTTCTCTATTCTTTTTTTTTTGTTTTGTCTCGTTTTTGTTACAAACAAAACGTTATTTGACGAAAGAACAATACACACCATGAACTATAGTTTCTTGTTAGACGGATGTATTTTCAAATAGTTCAAATTTTGTTTTCTTGGTCTTTTTTTTCTTCGCATGGGATTGTTTGTTGGTTAATTTCGCTCTTTTGTATAAAAAAAAAAAAAGTCGTGCTTGCGCTCGCATGACAAATTTGTTTCTTCTCTTTTTTTTTGTACATTATTTGAAACACACATACACACGGAAGAGAATGAGGCACGACTATATTGTCTCAGCATTTCTTCTTTTTTTTTTGCTAAATGGTCTTTTTTTGAAAAAAAGGAAAGAACCTTCTTATTGTTGTTATTCGTTGTTGTTGTTAAGTTTTTTTTGTATTTTCTGAAAAGTTTGTTTTTATTTTGAAGTGTGTTTGTTTAGGCATTCTACAAATCTTTTTTTTAAATGTGTTGCTGATAAAAAAAAGGTGTAGTTCTTAGATAGAAGAAGTGCCCTCATCATCAATCATCATTCGTCGATGTGTGCCATAGAAAACGAAAGAAAGATAAACATTGTTTTTAGACTCTATCATTTTGGTTTTTTTTCATCTTTTTTTTGAAACTCTTTGCATAAATGCCATGTGTGTGTGTGTGTCTTCATTTGTACGTGTGCTTGCTTTCTTTTCTTCTCTTTTCGTGTTTCCGATATTGTTGTCTGTTTATTTGTTCGCGTTTGAGTGAGTGAAAGATGAAATAAAAAGATAAAAATGAGAGAGGATCGCCTATTTTTTTGTTAGCTTGTTTTTGTCTCTCTCGTTGTTGGATTTCTTTTTTTTGTGTTTTTTTTTGATAAAAAGAAAAATGAAAGTAAATACAAAAATAAGATGTGGGTTAGAAGAACACCATCATTAAAATAATACGCTTGAAATATATCTGTATTGAAAGGAGGATCAATTAAGAGAGTAAAATGCCACTTTGCTTGTTTAAATCATGTTTTCAGTTCTCCACTTCTGCTTTAGAATTCAGAATACCATAGTAGGTAGTTTCACCTGTTTTTCAGGTTTTTTTTATAAATCTGAACCGTGCAGTACTATGGTCTATACTATAGATCTTTTGTCTGCACAGACGAAAGTTTTTGTATTACAATCTGTTTCAAAGGGTTGCGAAAAATATTTTCTGAACAGCATCTGATAGCAGACGGATCATTTTTACCAGTCAAGAACGACTTGACCATATATTTTTGCGGAAAAGTTCGAAACACTTTCCTAATACTAGCTGGTAGATACGCGGAAAATACGATGATTATGACATAGAAACATGTTTGTTCTTTTATATAGACAGATAGCTTCAAGTGTTCCAAACAGAATGGAACAGAGTCGACATATCCGTAGTCTTTCACATATGGTATCGAATTTCCTAGGAGTATAGAAGTCAGTGAGAATGATTTGGAAAAAACTTTATGTATAAAAGAGACACACATCTTTCAGTGAATAATTCAAAGAGTCTGTATTTTATCACATCTCGAAAAGACTTTTAGCTATCCGCAAAAAACATTAACAAATCAGAAGGTGTGACCAGCGTTTCTAAGCAAAACAAGCATACAGAATAGACAAAGATGAGGTCATCATCCGTCCGGAATGATTAGTATAGAATGATGCTAGGGAGTCTCAGTAGACGAAATAATTTCACAATAGGTTTTCATTCCACAAAAAAAATCATTGCCACAACATGTACCACGTTTAATTATCCATGTTTTATTTATCCCTGACGTTCCAGTCGAATAGCAAAAACTCTGTTGGTGGTATCAGCAGATCCTGTGCCATGCTTGACGGACGATAGATGAAAACATTAATGTTGTAGATGACACTTTGGACTATCTATCAGTATCAAATGCCGTGACTTGATCAGAAATCTTATCACATTTTTCAAATCATCTCACATATGTTTAGTACATACAAACAACGATTACCAGATATTTGAACGCAACAGCACTTGGGCGCTCGACATTTGGGCGCATGCACGACAAAAGCATTCAGGAAGAGTGCATTTATTAAAGTATGATGCGTAACGATAAAATTTTCTTTAAACAAACTTGGTATGGTGTGAGAGCTTTTTCTATATTACTCATATCCAACTGTAATCACTTTTTGTTTAGTCTTCATCGATACTCACCCTCACCCCTACACACACTAGCGCCTTTAAATCTCAACTGTCGTTGCGCCCAAATGACGGGCACCCAAATGTCGGCGTCCAAGTCTCGATATACCAAAAAAACTACTGGTATAAACCTTTATCTAGACTTCTTCGTAAAGTACCATGACGCAGTCTCATGTGATATTTTCTTTTCCCCTTTATACCAAATGATAATACTAAAACAATCTAGTAGATGCACATGAAAGAAACAATAGTTTATGATTTTATTATTATTCATAGAAGCAAATAGAAAATGGTGTTTAGAATCGGTGTTAAAATGGTATTAGAATTTGTAATGTAAAACAGTGTAAAAGGCATTTGTTAGAACACACAATGAATAAGGCGAAGAGTCTCTGAACAAATTAAAACGCTCTGCACTCACAATAATTAATTATTGTGAATTGAACTCAATTGAGTTCAACAATGCATAACGTAGAGAAAATCAGTCACTTCAGTTTCTTTTTTTACACGTGCACAACTAAGTTAATATTGAGATAATACTCACAGTAATCTTTTACCTTGTTTTTCTTGATATAAGGAATACACCAACATAATCAAGAAACATGTAAAACATTGTCAGTTCATAACACAATTTTTAGTTGGTTTCGATTAGTTTCGGTGCGTACTTATAACAAACGATGGCGATGCAGTGTGTTTCTTATTCTCACCAAATCTCGTTTTAGTAATTTAAACATGCCTTACATTGGTCGGTAATAGGTTTTGATCCTGTAAAAATGACAGATTGTATGTTAAACTTTCCTTCAGAAGAAAATACACAATGGCTTTGTACATGTAAATATGAGTTAAAAGAATACACTTGTGTTCACACCATTAGATTTACTAACGTTGTCGGTCGCTCGATTGATATTAAAACAACAAAGGAAATGTGAAGGGAGGAAATTAGTTTTACCGAGAGACTAAACAAAGATTGAAGCATTAGACATTACGTTTTTTTCTGTACTGCATTTATGTACAATAATATATAAGATTATAAAAGAATAGTGAGAACATATATAGAAGTCAGCAGAAAACTTTGACTTAGAGATCTTATAGAATGGCGATCGATTCTGTTGTTGAAAAAAGAAAAAAGTTTTCAAAGACGATTTATGTCGAAAATTTTTTTTTCTAAAATCAGGATCATTTTTATCGTTGACTTATTATTCACAATTGAACAACACTCAATTTTATCAAAAATAGTTAATTTAAAAGGATTTATTTATTTATCAAATTAGTCGTGTTGAGTGGGAATAGACCGATAAAATACTTTTATTCATTCAATCGTTTTTCCGACAATAATAAAGTAATCTTCTATTAACTAACACAATGTATGAAAAATAACATACAATGTAAATGTGTTGAATGTTTAACAAATGATAGTTATTTCTTATTCTAAATTAAAATCAATATTAAAACACGTATCAAATAGGCAATGTAGCATTATTAAAGAGCATTAATAATTCTTATTTAACCAGTGAATTCTCAACAGCTAATGTTTTTGTTAGATATGTAAAAATTAGATAATTCATCATTCACCCAAAACACGTCCAAAATTCAATACAACTGGCTATCTGAATGAAATAGAATTTATTTGAATATCTGTTACTAACAGTTAAACTGCTACTAGGCCTGCTAAGAGTAGGTCAAGGTAGTGCCCGATCTAACGTGAGAAGCGAGAAAATTTGGATTCGTTTGAAACTTTCAGAGTAGATAGGTCATTAATAGATAAGAAGTACCTTAATTAGATTTTGTTTTTAAACGTCTGGTTCTTGTGTTATGGCAGTGACACTGGTCACCCACTCCTGACTTTTCGCTCTCCCTTAGTGAAAATTAGATTTTTCATCTTTGAAGTATTTATTCTGAATAGATTTACTCTTAAATTAAGCTGACATTACGGGCTACAAAACTAATTATTTTAATTTTTGAAATAGTACTCTAGAGTCAGATATTAGATCGGTTTTTGAAAAAATGATGATTTTCTGCCGAAAAAAAAGACTAACAATTTCAGATTAAATCTTTATTATTTTATTTAATAGAGAAAATTGTTCTCTTTCGAATGAAGTATTAGACTAGACTCAAAACTGTTGCCTTTCTGACATATTATGATTTTACGGAAAACTGACATTGGTTTTCTGAGAAACTCTGCTGATAACTTGTTTCTAATAAGTCATATGTGCGATATATGTGTTGGTCGCATCTGCTGATATGTTAATTTTTTTTGCGGATAGCTAAAATTCTTTTCGAGATATGATAATAATGTCTTCATGTATCGTCAGCTATTTGACTGATACGCAAGAGATGAATAAAAACATGGATTAGCATGGATTATATTGCTCAAAGACGCTGGTCTCTTTTTAGTGTAGAAAAAGAGTCGCTGGGTTGTAAACCGTGTAAAAATATTTCAATTCATTGGATAAATCACATCAAAACAGGATACAAGAATTTAAAAATAAAAATAACATAAATTTCTTAAAAAGGAAAATCAACAAACAGAACATCATAAAAAAAATGTGAATTGAGATGAAAAAATGTACTTATTTCGTGAACAAAATTCTGTAGAGCCGAAAAAAGAGTAAGAGAAGCGATCGCACTTCTCAAGAGTAAGTCTTATAACACATTTTTTGGAGAGAATTCTCCAGTAGGTAATTTTCTCTTTTATACGCTGCTATGATCCGCGCCGTTCTGACTCACTTCAACCCAGCTTCGAAAGGACGCTTACGTGAAGCTTCGACCGCAAATCTTGTCATCAAACTAACTAAAGTCCTATAAACATAACGCTCAAGTTAAAAACGCACTGACAGTAATTAGAAAGGCTCCCTTCTGACCCTAATCTTCTGAATCAGAGCAACTTTCTTTTGAATTCTGAATGTCATACTAAAACTGTGTTATCAAATAATCAGAATTCAATTTAAAAAAGATCAAAAACCAATAAATGAGCTGAGCATTGCACAACATCGCGAGGATAGTAGATGCTGCTGCTAAGCAGCTAGTGTGCTTAGTGCTATGAAATTAAAGTGAATTTTCTGCAGCAGTATACTTCAAATACTAAACAAGTCATTTGAATTTGAACTTGATTTTTTTTAACATTTCAAGTATAAATCGCAGCAAAAGCAAAAAAATGATCTAAAGAGTACGATTTCGACTCAAATCAGATAAAACCGTACGACACGATCACGTACAATTTTTACCAAACGATTTTGTACGAATCATACTGTACAAAAAACCTGACCAACATATAACCAGATCTGTACCAAAATCGTAGTATAAGAAATCATACGATCCCACAGTACGAATCATATCACTTCTTACTTCTCGTACGATGTTGCAAAATCATGTACGATCTTAGTACGATTCTTCGACCTGGGTAAACCATCTTTCTTATCCATTGTTCCTTTGCGATGTTGTCCGACGATTTCGAGTTTGTTGAGAATCATTATTATCAATGAACATTGTTTGTTGTTGCTGCTATTGATTCATGTCATTAAATACACTTATAATTGATTCAAGAACCGTCATCATACTTTGCATTTTTTTCACCATATTCGAAATTTTTAAGCACTCAAAAATTCCAGCTCTAATCCTATCGTGTGACTGCAGATGATCTAAGGATCTGTACTCTACCCTATCCTGTAAAGTAGGGTAGGATGAGGGCCCCTGCACATCTCAAATGTTTTCTTTTCCCAGATTGATTCTTAGTAACACTTCGCACGTACGTTTAATGTATTAGATAGTGATCCACGAAAAAACAACAACAATTTTATTTTTTATATTAGTAACAGAAAAGTAAGGAGTTTTTGAGCGAAATTATTTTACAACATAGAAACAATCAATTCATTGTTTTCTTATTTTTGGTTTCAGATGTCTTTCGTACTACGAAAACTAGCGTCTGATACTGATATTCGTATATGGTCATAACTACTTCATACTACTTATACATTTCAACTCTTGACGTTTCTTAGAATTAACTATAGAAACGCTGTCTTTTAAAAAAGAACACTTTACTTTATTTCCATAAAGTAGTGACGTAATGAGTATACAATGATGTTCGTCAAACTGTCTCAAATACAAGATGCAAAATTAAACGCAATTAAAATATTCTGATGCTTAAACGAGCATAAAGATCACTTTCCTTTTTCTTCTGCCTTTTTGATCTTTTTGAATTTACTGTTGAACTTGTTCGCAACCACGATTCAGTTGGATCGAAACGTAATTCTTATGGTCAAATCTTTTACCAATTTGAAGAAAAATGCTTCTTCTATCATCCTGAAAAGACCAAAAAGGTATAAAATAAAATTTCTATAGAGAGAGTGCGAGATTGAAACGTTTATTTAATCCAAGCAAATTTTCAAGAAAAATGGGCATTAGCTGTTCATCATCTAATTCGACTGACTTGTTTTGAGCGCTATGAGAAAGAACACAATCGAAAAAATAGGAAGCACCAGAGTGACTTGGCGTCTTCGTGGCCGGACGGAGCACAATAATTAATTTTTAGGAAAAAGGGCATTTTTAACGGTTTCCTTCAGGCGCATACTAGTATTGGCTGCATAGGATTTCACGATTGTATTTTACAGGAACTTTTTTTATATGATTTTGTGGAGAATTGAATGGGCTATCTTTTGGAAAAAAGTTCAAAGTTCAACTATCAAAATTGACAGAGAAAAGCGAAAAATACAAACAAAGCTATTTTTTATGGAGCATCCATTAATTTTTTTCCTACATATATCGTATAACGAAGCATGGGTATTTATTAACTTTTCTACTATGATCTTGATAATTATTGAACGATTTTCTTTTACACTCTTTTTTGGATATAAGTGACAAAAATTTTCATACTTCAAAGAACTGGAAAAATTTTCCTTTCATTGATTTAGCTGTTCAAGGATGAGTGTATGATCGCATATGAAAGCGTATGGATCTCATATATGACAAGATATGTATAGATATTTTTACCATATGATCTTACGGCATGGCATCATGCCTGGATTCACTGAATATCTTGGTTATAAGTAATCACTAGGACTACGAGTGTCACAGCCCTCTCAGTGTCGACCATTTGAGAACTATAAAAAAAGATATAGAGAGGTCGGTCTTGCGCAAAATTGCAAAGAACAGTTTGAGCTACATAGGCGGCATGATACAATAAAAATATCCATTGCAACTTCAAGACCTGGCAGCACTATTTTTAATCATATGTCAGGTATGCCATCTAGAAATTCGAGAATTTTTACATCCAACGTATGAAACACTTGCGGGCGCTGTATTTGGAAGTGAATAGTAATCGTTATAGTGCATTATTTGAAAGATACATAACCACATTGGCTATAACTTAATATGTTTTTATTGTGCATAATATGTTGTATCAACCATAACAGGTTTTTGGAATTAGCGTAGAGAATATTACAATAATATTCCAGCATTTGATTTTAACTATAATGTAAACTTCTATTTATGATATATTTGTATTTTTTCCTTGTGTTTATAAACGCATGTTTGTTTTTCCTGTCTACTCTTTATTGTTAAAATTTGTTTTTATTACTTAGTTGCCAGTATTTTTCAAAACCCTTTTGGACTCTAAGTTTTATCAGCGATGAATTTTACCGCTTACGATTAAAAATAGATATGCAGCATTAGCCTCAATTGATTTATTTTTTGCATTTAGTAATGAATGCATTAAGACAGAATCGTATAATGTTAGGATTCACCCATTTGTAATAAACTATCACTAAAATAATAATAAAAATTTACTTTCAATAATTCGGCAGAATCTGTTCACATCTATCCATCTGTATTATTTATGTATGTCTATAATAAATAATAGTTCAAAAACTTCTTCAAAAATGATAAAGTTAGTATGAAAATAAAATAAAAATCTTGCACAGCACAGCACGTACTTAATTTAGCTCAATTTTTTTATAAGATTTTTATTAACGGTGCTACCAAAATGAAATTTCTGCAATGAAATTTTGACATTTAATTTAACGTATAGTATTTCAACGGAACATCGACTGTAACATTTAGAAATGTAGAGCAACAAACTTTTCTAAGACAAATAAGATGTCNACACTACATGTTCAAAGTAAAACTAGAAAATAGTGTTTCGTATTTTCTTTGTCAAAAGAGCTTGTAGACTCTGGAGACATCTTATTTGTCTTAGAAAAGTTTGTTGCTCTACATTTCTAAATGTTACAGTCGATGTTCCGTTGAAATACTATACGTTAAATTAAATGTCAAAATTTCATTGCAGAAATTTTATTTTGCTAGTAACGTTACATGACCACACCGTTGACGATTCTACATGAAAAGTAATTTGAATGAATATTGATTAATTTTTGCATCTGGAGAAAATTTTATTATACATGACAAATAAAACTTTTTTCAATAAAATTATTAATAATATATTATACGATATCCAGTAGTTTTTTTACTACGAAAAATCTTATGTGATAAAGAGTCTCATCTGTCTGATCTATAAAATTTTGAACGTGCAGTATGGTCACGTACACTTAATTTACAAATTATACATTTGTTAATAAAGAATTGAACGTTTAATTGTGTATTTTTGATTTAAATCTCCTTCTAGCGCTTCAAAGTACTTCTTATTTATGAACAGTTTTCTGTTAGTAAGAGATCATCAATTAAATTGTTTATACGCTTTTTTTTCTTCAGTAGATAAATTTTTTTCTATCCTTGATTATTGTTCTTTTGACCGATCATCAAGCATTCGCATACAAACACACAGATTAGGAATCACTTAGAAATAAGTCATTTGTAAAATTAATAACATTTTTGACGTCTATTTTGCTTATCAAATACGTTTCTAATGCGTTTTCTGTTTTCTTACGATTTCTAAAATTTATTTATTTCGGCAAATAAGATATAACACAAATCTTTCTCAAAGAAAATAAAACTATTACTTTCTATTCGGAAAAGAATATCTAAATAATAATGAAATAATTTTATTAATGCTGCCTTTTCTCTGGAGATCGATATCTCGATATCTAAAATAGTTCGACTTTTGAATTTATTAGTGTAAATTTAGAAGAAGAATTAGAGAACATCTTTATTGTGAAAGCCTTTTTATCCTCATACTAATAATATAATATTAGAATTGAATCAATCTGTCATGTCAGATCACGGTTTTAATTAACTTTCTAGAATGGTCCTTCTGATACTTTATGCTTTTTTCACAAAAGATATTTATCTCAATATTTCATACTTCAAATGTTGAATATAGTAAGTATTGCCAATTATAAACTGATTTTTATTTTTGTCCTCTATTGTGTTCTTAATGCAAATTTGAATAGACTCTAATTTAGTATTTGATGATGGTGTACTCGAAAAAAATAATCTTTTTCGCTTATTGGACAAAATCTTTCATATTAGCATTATTAAATCTATATACCTGGATTCTTATAACTTCCGAAAAATATGAATGTGTTTATTATCGTCTTCAAATTACAACAGTTGTCTAACGATATGTCTTTTCTCATATATGACTTGTTTACTTAATTTGTTATTAGTTTCGAATCTGTTGATTTATTTTAGCTGAGTAGATGTCCCATATAGTGAAAATGACTGATTAATCATTAAAAAAACGTCCGATTAATCGTTTGAATATCAAAACTGCGGTAGTTTTGTCGATATGAAGTATTATAGCTAAATATAGAAAACTAATACTTATAAAGATAATCTACTCTATTTCTAACCAGAAGTTTCTAGAGTTAAGTAAATCTGTCCTTCTTTCCTTTTAGAAATATTTCCACTGTAAATTGTTTTAATTACTAATAAACACGCACATCAAGATTCCGACAGAGACGCTTTTTCAAATCTTTTGAGTTTGATTATTATAATTTTGAAGTCAAAATCTACAAAAAGTCGTGTGCAAATTCAAGAGAAAAAAGAGCTTGGAATGTTTCTTACATAAGCAGATAAATGTGATCTCTCAGGCTTTCAGATGGCATTAGTTCTCTTGGGCGCAGTTGTCTAATTAAATTAGTGTGATCTTCATGATTCATCGTAAACAGATGCATCGTTAGTCAGTTCTTCCTGTCATTTCCAGGAATAAAAACTAAAATATCTTCGTAGAAACACGATTTTTGTTCGTTGCATCTAAAATAGAAGTTCACTGTTTAATATATAGAATAAGAATAAATATATCGATCGTTCATCTGTTCTACCTTATTGTACTACAAGTACTTTAATGTAGACTTGCCAAATTATACATATAGCAGTATAATATGATCTACTCTCTTGTGGTATTGTAATGTCCACGTAACATACTTGCGCTCTACGTTTGAAAATGTTTAATGACGCATATTATAAATCATCGTAGTTTTCTAAAAACCTCTTGGAAAACATATTTTTTAAAGATTTTGACTTCTCGCCCTACACAGACATGAATCAGACTCTTGACTATAAATAGCGAATATAAATTCTCTATAAAATTATAAAAAGCATATTCTCAAAAACTAAAATCCCCCATAAAATTCTTTGATATTCACCTCACTTTTTTGTGTTCTTAAATTAAACACTACATTTGATATGATTATGCGTTTATCTCAAAATCAAGTATTTTTTAGCAAAAAGTAGAGGATGTGCGTGTTCACCTTAGCTGATGTGGTTGTGCATAAAAGACAGAGAGAGACTGCATAAATGTGAAAACACGACAAATTATTTTCACTCTTACTACTGAATGAACTTTATTAATTTAATTTCCACTATAGAAAAGAAATATTTTTTTACAGCAATTTCTCTTATTTTGATATGAAATAAAAAAAATTCCCTACACAAATGTTTAATCATGTGTATTATTTGTTCGTTTAAGAAAAATTGATTACATTAATCAATCAATCAGAAACGATACATGATCCCGTTTTTCAGACTAACCAGAACGAAGCTAGATAGATAATTTTGTTGTTGTTCGTTGTTTTCTTTTAAAAAGAAAATTTCGTAGAGTATATTGATTTAACTATTTTAGAAAAAAGAAAATTTTTTTTTTTCTAATTTTGAGAATGTCATTCCTCTTTTCTTTTCTTGTATCATTCCACATTCTTTTTTCTTTTTTTTTATCATATCTTTTTTCGAAAAAGACTTATTCAAAACCAAAACAGATAATTGAACCAACGAGTGAGAATATTTGAACTTGTTATTATATATAGATATATATTTGTAAAGAAATAAACATGTCACGAAAAATGCACAACAAAAGAAAAGAACAACACTACAAATTCAATATATAGACTACTTTCTGTTATTTCTATTATTGAGCAAGATCGGAATGAAGTAAGTGTTTTTTTTTGTGTTTTTTTTTTTTCTGTACAACATTAGAATACAAGAAAGACACTAAAATCATTTTTTTTTTTTTTCGAGAAATAAAAAGAAAGAAAGTGACAATCATATAGTGAGATGGAAACACATCATTAGTTTTTTTCTTCTTCTTCTTCTTTCTTTATATATGCGAGATCTAAGTATTTATTCTAATTGTTTAAAAGTGCAAAAATAATTATCTATTTTAAAAATTATTTTTATAAAAGAAAATTTCAGTTGTCAAGAGAATTCGATTTTTCGAACATCAAATCAAGCAGATAACATAGTCACTACTGTGTTTTGATATATAACAATAAGTCAATGTTATCAAAATCAGAAAACAAGTGTAGTACAAAATTGATCTTGTTTGGTTAGTATTTTCTGTTTTATTTTTCTTGTCGTTTATATCACATCTGATAGTTTTTCGTCATTTATCTAAACACTTTATATGTTAGAATGAACTAACGATAAAAATAATAAATGTTATTTACATAAGATTAGTTTTTTTGTCTTGAACCGAAATCAAAATTCCTTTGATAACTTTCTTTACATCATTTTTTTTATATTTTGGCATTGATTTTGACTATTTTTTGATCAATTTTTTCTAATATTCTCGAGCTAAAAATATTTATATACAAGAATCGAAAAGAAAAACGGAAAATAAGTTGAACTTTCTTCGTGAACATATAAAATACCAAAAAACGTTTTTATTTTATATTTGGAAAAATAGAGAGACTATCAATGATTGATGTTTTTTCTATGTTAATGATAAGAGACATTTGATTGATTTAATGGATCATGCTGTATACTGATGAATTGACAACATATATTTATCAGTTTAATATTTATGTACGATCGTAATGAAGGTGTGACAAAAAAGTTAAAATGTTTTATATTACTATTTCCTTTTTTTTCAGAGATAATCGACAGGGTTAATTTGATAATTATGACAAATTAAAACTACATTAACTAAATAATATTTGTTTTTTTCTTTTATAGGACAAAGTCTTGTTTCAATCTGTATTAGTCTAGTATCCTTAGGCTTTTTTTTTCTTTATAAGAGAGAAAAAAATTCAAGATGTTTTTTTTTTTTTTCTACAACAATAATAACTTATTCTTTTTCTTTTTTTACAGATATAAATGTCATTGAATTTGAAAACTGATTTCCGTCTCTCTCTTTTCGATCAAAATTCAACTTGTGTACATAATCATCTATTAGTTGTCAGAACTACTGATAGATTATAAAGAGAAAAATTGTCAAAAAAAAACAGAAAAATTATATAAGTGGATGTAAATATATTTTTGTACATATTTATGTATTATACAACATTTTGGCGTTCACTTTTATTTAATTTTCCAAAAATAATAACAACACTATGGTCATATCGAAAAAATTTCTTCTTCTATTGATTATGTGTTATCGTAAATGTACTTCAACAACAATTTGTGAAACATGTCAACAACAATATCCAACAAATACGACAAATATGCCTGATGAACAACGATTGTTTTATAATTTAATGAGAAGTTATGAAAAAGCTGTGAGACCAGTAAGAAAAGCAACTGATGCAGTTGTAGTTAAATTAGGAATTACACTCACACAAATAATGGATATTGTAAGTTTTTCTATTTATATGTACTTAACCCGTTTGTGTTCAAATTTATCTAAGAGATGAAGTATCTGGATGGAGGAAGGAGATATAAGAATTTTGAATGGTATATGTACAATAATTTGATCTCAAATCTCCACGATAATATATATAAGAATATATGTCAAAATAATTTGTACAGTCTTCCGTTAGTAACTGTAGATATCTAAAGTGATAATCATTTAAACGATCATAAGCATAAACAAGTTAATCAGATTTTCATAATGTTCATTAATGTTTTTTTATTAATTGAGGACGAACGCAATCAAATAATGACTACTAATATTTGGCTTGATCAGGTAGATAGAGAAAATTATATGCATCAAGTTTTTTACATAAAAATTTTATTTTTTGAATATATTCAGGAATGGAAAGATGTTTTTTTCAAATGGTCACCAGATGATTATAATCGATTAAAAAAATTTCGAATACCATGTAGATACATTTGGTTGCCAGATATTGTTTTGTACGTATATCTTGTTGTGTTTAGAGTTTGATAAACTCTTGTTTACAATTTAATAAATCTTACTTTTTAAGATATAATAGTGCAGATGATTATACACAAGGTTATATGCAGAGCTTAGCCATGATTGAACATGATGGCACTGTATTCTGGCCTCCTATTGTCAAATTTCGTAGTACATGCAAAATCGATATAACATGGTTCGTTCATAACTGAACGATATATTAAAAGATAAATTGTTTCTTGAGTGTTTTTAAGGTTTCCTTTTGATGATCAATTGTGTTTTCTTAAGTTTGGTTCATGGACATACGATTCGACACAAATTACGTTAGTCAATCGATCAGAAGGTGTAGATATGACAAATTATGTTGATAATGGTATTTATGATTTCATATTTTAATAGTTATAGTTTATTTTAGATAAGCATCTTTTTTACTCAGCATTTGTCTGATTCTAAATTGTTTTCTTCAAATAATAGGATATTTTGGTGAGGCTATAATCAGCATCATTCGCTGTACGATCACACCTAGTTTTATTAAATAACAGAAAAGATTCAGTACTATCAAAATCCAATATCTAGTACTAATAATAATGTCAAAATGCTGTTTTAATTAAGAATTTTAAAATTCATTCTTTGTAAATATGGATGCCGCATCGAGTATCCACGATTTTTCGTTTCGTTTTGCCGTCCTTCTTTCTTTGTGTAGTTTATTACGAACCGAACAAAACGGTTTTAGTTAACTGTAAATTCTTTCAACACTATAGAATACTACTAATTCAAAAAATCAGCGACAAAAAGGCATTGCTTTTTACACATTAGTGCTTAGTTTAAAGTATTTTTTACTACTTTGGAACACTGTCTCTTAATCTTCAAGTTTTACTTTTTTTTGTGGAGGTGAATGGAAATTAATCAAATCATGGACGATACAATCAAGTTTAACCTACCCATGTTGTGACGAAACTTATCATGATATCAAATTTTATTTTCATATACGACGACGAACTCTATATTACACGTACAATGTCATAATTCCTTGTATTATGTTATCTATTCTGACTTGTTTGGGTTTCTGGTTACCTCCAGAATCGGGAGAAAAAGTCTCATTAGGATTAACAGTTTTATTGGCGTTTTCCGTATTTATGTTGCTTATAGCTGAAAGTATGCCTGCCACATCTGAATTTATTCCATTGATAGGTGAGAAAATTATAAATGAAATATATTTATTGTATACAGAAGGTTTTGTTCCTATTTTAGGTATCTATTTCACAATTGTTATGGGCTTGACTTCATGTTCAGTATTATTGGCTGTGATGATATTAAATATTCATTTATATGGTTCGTCATTAACACCCGTACCAAAGCTATTGAGAAAATTATTATTCATTAGGATGGCTCCTGTACTCTGTGTTAAACTTCATCGTTCTGTTATAAGTGCAAAAGAGCAAAAAAATTCCAGATCATCAACTCAAAAACGTTCTTCAACCACTGTATACAATGCCGTGTTTCTTAGTGAACAAGATCTAATCAATGATCGTCATACATTTAGTTCAACGTATTTGAATAGTAATCATATTAATACGATGACTGCAACGACCGCAGAGGATATTGACTATAGTGCGTTAAATGCAACAAAGCATTACGTACCAGAATTTAAACATCCTAATACTAATTCAACATCAACTATACATACGCTGCAAGAATGCAAACGTTTATTAGGAGAATTAAACCGTATCATATTGAGTGATAGACCAGAGAAAGTCGAAGAAGACGAAATTATGAGAGATTGGCAAAACGTGGCACTTGTTATTGACCGGTTGTTATTTTACACTTATATTGTATTGACGTTACTTGTTACGTTAATTACGCTTGTTATTGCGCCGTTATTAAAAACAATACCATTATTACCAGAAGAACGACAACTGAATCTAACAAAGTTCACATAATTTAATTTTACTTTTTTTTCTTATTTTGTTAATATTTCTTTTGTGTATTTTTACAACATCCGGCAGAAATCGATCAAGAAGTAAACAGATTTTTCAACTTTCCACCTTAAGCCTAAGGATTTCTTCTCCTTTCAACTCACGAGGGAACCGTTCCAAGTGATTCACCCTGATTTAATTAAAACATTTCCAAATCAAAATAAAGAAACAATAACATGTCACTTTTTCGTTGTTTAGACTAGAAAATTCTGTTTTGTTCGTTAGAACTATAGATTTAAGTGTCTGATGAGGGATCTGTTCCGAGTGATTCACAGCGATTTAATCAAAACATACTTTTTCATCGGTTATTTCTGATGCTGATTACGAATCTGATATTCATTTCGGCCCATATGACTTTCTAGTATAGATCTCCAGCAACCAGGTCTCTTTAGATGTACCCCGCATAGTGGAACGAAGAGATTCGAATATGGCCGGTTTGTAGAGCAAGTCAAGTTACACATGTTTCCAGATATACCAAACAAGTTCTCTCAAAGATGCAAAATGTTTACCTTCATCGCTCGTGGGAACTATAGACATGGTGGTTTTTCTTACATTAAAAATTTTATATCTCTCAGAGAACTTGTTTGGTATATCTGGAAACATGTGTGACTTGACTTGCTCTACAAACTGGCCATATCCGAATCTCTTCGTTCCACTACCCGGGATACATCTAAAGAGACCTGGTTGCTGGAGATCTATACTAGAAAGTCATATGGGTCGAAATGAATATCAGATTCGTAATCGGTATCAGAAATAACCGATGAAAAAGTATGTTTTGATTAAATCGCTGTGAATCA
>CAJNOQ010001542.1:0-30544 GCA_905250885.1 Didymodactylos carnosus | reverse complement strand
ATCAAGCCCGGTTGAGGCGTGGCATAGTAGGTGGTTACGGGACAAATTGTCAGTCAAACCTCACATAACTTCAGTAAAGTGGGAATTACTTGGTAGTGAAAAGCGATAGAAACGTCGGATTTTTGCTGTTGTCTATTCTACATATTTGGTCAAATAAAATAACAGAAAAAATAACATTTACAAAACCAAGCATATCTGAATCAGCAGAATGACAACACCAAAATAAAGGTCAAATATGGATCTTTTGCTTATAACTCGTTCATGGTTGAGCATAGAAAAGTCGTACTTGCAGCGATTATAAGCCGAGCGTTGATGAATATATGCTAGAAGTCCGGAAGTGATTCATCGAGACTAAGAGAAGAAACGCTTGGGACCATTTACGTTATTACAACGATACAATTTCTATCAGAATCACTCATATTTGTATGAGTATGAATATACATATGATTATTTTATAAAATTAATCATTAGCAGGTGGTGGGTGTAGTGAATCATTTTGCTAGTGATGTTTTTAGTATTGAATTTCTAATGACATTGTTAGTTTTTGCTGTTGATCGTTCAGAATATAAATCGCGAGCAAATTTCACTGAAAGATTTGAGGGGTGTCCGAATATCAGTACGCAGTGTATTCTCAAAAAGCGACTATTTTTTTCAAAGAGAATACACCGAGCCCAGCACATTTTATAGAAATTTATATATTTGCGTATTCTGGTATAATCTCGTGTATTGTCACTGAGAATACACCAAGCCCAGCAAGTCTAGGGAATAGTCTTTTTTTCAGAATACACTGCGTACTGATATTCTGACATCTCTGAAAGATTTATGTCATTTATACAGAAGTACCAGGAGGTCATAAAAGCAGGAAGAAGTTAAATCAAATCGGATCCAAACGCTGCAAAAATCTCCATATCACTGTAACTTATTTTTGGAGTACCACATATTCAAAGAATATCCAAAACAGGGGTCTAGGACTTTTTATGAATCGGTTTCCACCTTACTCATCTCGAGTGGGGCATCTCTGCATTTATAGCTAAATAAAGCATGAATAAGGGTGAAGAGAAAATTGTTGACCGTTTGTGAAATGTCAGTAATAAGCATTTGAAGGAGTAAATTACTTACTTAGCACATAAAAAACTACCCTAGAAAAGATAGTCTAGGTGCATGAATCGATTTGATACGCATAGTACAGAACTGCCTTGTGCAACCCTCGCTAATCCTACTGAGAACAGCAATCAAAATATGAAAATAATTGTAATTTGACGAAGCAGCTTTGTCTTACCAACTGTTACATTTTTTTCTATCAGATGAATGATGTTTCTTTTTTATGATTCTTTCTCGTTCTTCACAACAACGTTGAAGTTGTCGGATACGTTTTGTTAAAATGCAACCTAGTCAGGTTGAATGAATGACTCATTGACAATATTCATATTTCAGCGGTATTTGTCATTAGAGAAAATGAGTATTTATCTATGATTGCATTTTCTTCGAAGAGCTAGATGTAGATTTGTATGTGGGTAAATATACCTTTTTTCCCTTATCACTATTATTTTTTCTCCTATATGTGTGTGTGTGCATTTATTAATCACTTAAACACAGGAAGTTAAACGCGTGGATTCTTACATCAATGAGAAGAAAAGTATACGTTTTTGAGAGATAGACCTAACTTTTTTAACCAATTTCATTTTAAAATGTTACGACAAAAATTTAATCAATGTCTATTTCTTGTAGACGATAGATTATCGTCTATACCATCACGTGAAAATTATAAAGCTATGACTGGAAATATTGCACAAGGCTTATTTGAAAAAAGTCAACACGTAGTGCATCGTATACAAGAAAGTATATCAAGTATTACAGATACCAGTATCGCTCTGTCAAAACAAATGATATTACAAAAATTATTAGCCAATGGTATTGTACATATGGAACATATTCGAAATGCTCTACAAATAGGTATCGGATATTATCTAGAACAAAATCTTGAACAAAATCCCTATAAGAGAGGTTTAACAGGTAATATTGAAATTGTTGAACGTGTCAAATTTCCAGCTATCGGCGATAGTGATAAAAATACACCGCCTCATACCTACCCAGATTTTGATTGTGAAGCTTATGCACTCAATGACTTCTCTTATTTGATAAATATTTATGGTATTAATCCACAAATATTGCGTGATAGTATTGTTAAAAGTGGTGATCTACGAGAAATAGTTAATCCAGGTAGAAGAAAACTTGTACTGGAATATTTTCAAATATATAGTTTGATTTTTTTGTTTTATTTTTTCAGCAAAAAGTGGATCGTTATTATATATTACAGCTGATAGTAAATTTATTATTAAAACCGTTCGAGATTACGAAGCGAAGTTTATTCAACAAAAATTTTTATCTGAATACATTGGATATATTAAAAAACAGCCAGAAACATTTATTACAAAATTATTTGGCATGTTTGGCTATATTCCCTATATTCCCAAAGAAAAGTTAGGTTTGAGTTTGGAAGCGTTTACACTTCGTTTTGCCATATTCTCAAATTTTATTCCGCCAAAATTACAAATACATGAAAAATATGATTTAAAAGGAAGTACTTTTAGACGGGATGCAGATGTAGCTGAAAAGCGGTAAATGTGAAAATTTTTAAACGATGGTCTATTATACCTTTTTTATTTTCTGTTAAGAAAAGAACATACAACATTCAAAGATAACGATTTTCGTGATCTACATCCAAACGGTTTAGAACTTTCGTATAGTATTTATCAACATTTACGAGATGTTGTAACACATGATGTTGAATTTTTAGAAAGTCAAAATATTATGGATTATTCTATGCTATTAGGTAACACTTTTGGAACATTGATATGCATAATAATGCTAAAGGTTAGTTTCTGTTTTCTAGTTATTCACAATATAGATAATCCTGTTAAACGAAAACGTGTTAGACCTTTTGAACATTTAATTGAATCAGCAAGAGGCACATTTTTGTCAGGAATTTCACAAATTATTGACGAAAATGGAAAAGATAAAAAACCATATGGAAAATCAATTAAAACTCTCGAAACAGGCTCATCATCAAACAATACATATGATACGTCAAAAGTTAGACAATATGGTGGAATTCCAGCCAAGAATGAAAAAGGAGAACATTTGTTACTTTTTATCGCCATTCTAGATATACTGCAAACGTGAGTATGGGATAGAAATTTCGTTTCGCTCTAAATATTACCATTATTTTTTTCATCTAGTTTCGATATTTGTAAAGTAATGCAACGTCAACTTCAAACGATACAAGATCAATCAGCTGTCGATAATCGTTCAATTGTTGAACCAAATTTTTATGCAAAACGGTTTAAAGACTTTATATTTAATGATGTTTTTAAACAAGCCATAGATGAAATTGACACACATCCATTTTCATTATCTAGCAATGTATCGCACAATCAACAACCCATACAATCTACGCCATCGTTATATCCTCAGCTTCATGGAGTGTAAATAGTTATTTGTACATGTTGATTTCTAGTCATACAAGTCAGAGATATAACCGTTCCAAAATTCTTAGAAGGGGAATGGCACCGTTATGAAAGTTCTCTACCGAAATGGAACGGCCGTTCTATATTCTCCATTTTTCCATGGTGAAAGACTAATTTTATTCAAGAAAAAGCTCAGAAGTAGTTAAAACCTATTTTTTAGAGCGACCGTTCTGAAAAGTCTTACCAGAACAAAATGGCCTAGTCATTCGCTGTTACCGGTTACAAGTCTGACACAAGTGCAAAATTTCTTTTTTAGTTGCTTAAAAAGAAGAATGAAGTTTATTGTTTTACTGATAACAAATCTTTTTGTATTAAATTTGATTATTTGCTTCGTTAATAGTTATATGATTCTGTTTTTTTTGCGTTTCAATCATTTTTCTTCTTTTATGTAGTCATTATATGTTATGTTTGAAATTGGTAATAAAATAATGTGTTGAACATTTTTATTCTATTTTCTTGCTGTAAAAAGCATTTAACCAAACATAAAAAACAATAATAGAGAATTATTGTCATTCGGGAAATAAATATTGATTACTTAAGAGCAGAATTGTATGAAAATAAGGATGACTGGTGTGAAGATGAATATTTTTCTTTTATAACCTATATCAAGACAGAGTGAAACTATTCTTCGGTATTGTATTATAAAAATAAATGTTAAAATAGAGAGAATAAGTATAAAAACAACAACGACACGTATGAACTCATTATTTAATGAATCAAAAGAAATAGAACAAATTGCACTTGTATAAAAACGAAAGTACTAAAAATGAATGCTTTCGTATTTCTAATAGAAAAGAGACGAGGTTATTTTTGCAATGTGCGTACGTAGAGTGCAACAGAAAAAGATATGTGTGAAGCTCTCAATCTTTTCACAACAAATAAATAGAGATGAAGAAAAAAATAGAAAATGAAATACGTGTTTTTATCAGAAAAATACAAAAAAAAACGAGACTAAAAGAATTGTCGATCGTATAAATTTTCGACTTTTTTTTTATTGCACTTCAATTGACGCAGAACACGCACAGTAGCTACTGTTAATGAAACATTTAGATGAGATAACATCGTCAACAACAATAAATAGGCAAACTATAAACAAATCCCTGTTGCTGGTGGTTATTTGTACAATTAAGAATGAGAAAAAGAAAGATCCGGTAGCACAAAAAACACTTTACAAAGGAATGCAAATGGAATGAAAGAGATTATTTTCATATACTATTTATATCTTGTCTTGCTTGAGATTGTAATGGCGTTGATGGACTTCGAACTAACGTTCGTTTACCGGGTAATTTTGCTAACATCTTATTCAGACTTGAAAAATCGGGACGATCAGTTGGCAAATAAGACCAACATTGATGAACAATATCCTAAAATATATTAAAAAATAATGGTTATATTAGATATTGAACTGTGTACAATTGAAATATTAATTATCTATTGAACTTTGAAACGAAAGACTCATACTTTAGTATTTTTTGTTATATGTACACTTGATAATGGTTGTTTGAGTGAATTGCCAGCTCTCCATATGATGTATTCTGGTGGCTGTTTTGCAAATGGGAATTCACGAAATAATAATTCATACCATACAGTTCTAAACGAAAAAACAAACAAAAAAAAGTTTATTTCTCTATTTATTTATGATTTTTCTTAATTTACGTACCCAAAAGCATAAACATCTGTTTTTTGAGTATGATGAAGTATTGAATTTTCATCTCTTGGATCGAGTTTTCTCAATATTTCTGGAGCTAAATAACTGAGCCATCCTCTTGGTGTAATAAGAAGACCATTATTCTCTCTAGAATAAATTAGAATAAAAACATGTCAATAGCAAGCACAGGCTAAATTAATATATTACATACTTGAGAAACCTATAACATTTGCTTAATGGTACAAGACCGTAATCAGTCAAAACAATACGATTATTTTGAACAAAAATATTTGTTGTTCTTAATGACATATGATTAATTGATTTTTCATGGAGATAACTCATTGCTTGCGCTACTTGTCCTGCATATTGTACGGCTAAATTTATTGGTATACTATCATTTCGTGTATGTATCATGTCATAAAGATTTGTTCCACGTATCCAACTGGAAGAAAACATAACAACGTTGACGCATAATTATTTATAATAAAAAACCAAACAGAATCTTTCAGAACATACTTTGATGCCAGTGCAAGATTAGGTGTTTCAATACATACACCAGTATATAGATTAAGATATTCGTGACGAACTTTTCTTAAACGAAATACTTGTGATTTAAAACGATCAAGAAATTTAATTTCAGACTGATTAGGATCAGGTTTAATTGTTCGAACAGCACATTCACCATGCCAATTAGCTCTAGAGAAAGAAAATTATGGTATAGAATCATTGAGCAATTAAGATTAACGTATATGTATTACTTAAGTAATGTGCCAGATGATCGTTTGACTTCTTCAATTATTTTAATATGTTCAAAAATGATGACCCAATCTTGTAGAGATGTTGCAAGCTAAAAATAAATAAGCATTTTCTTATAATAATTATCAATCATTTGCAATAATACTCAAAATAAATTACATTAATGCTTCGTTTTTCTGGATCAGCCTCATCATCATCAAATGAATTAACAAAAAGATTTAATTTTAATAAATGATCACGATTCGGATGATGTTCAATCTAAACAAATATATTTATATTCAAATTTTCATTGTGCTATTAGTCAAAAGTACCAGATTTTTACCTGTTGTGGTTGTGAGAGAGATGCTTCTGATCCATTTGTCAAAGTAGAAACAGTTGTTCCTATTGTATCTGTATGAGCATTAGAACTAAAGACAAAAATAAATTTAAATCAAATATCCTCAACGGAGAAGAGCATGATATATACCCTGTATCGCTGTCGGACTGCGATTCGGGAAGTTCTAAAATGAAAACAAATAGAAAGAAGAGATTTCAAACTAACGTAGATTTGTCTAGTAATAAACGTTATTAAACTGATAAAAGCAAAAAACTATAATTATGCACATGCAATCTTTCGTAAAAGTAAAAGTTGTGTCCTTTGTACGAGCATGACAGTTTTAAAAAGATGAAAAATAGAAATATCACCGCCACTAGCTTTAGCAACAGCAAATGATAAAACCAAAAAGTTTCTAAGCTTAGTCAGGGAAAGTAGAGCTGATTATGTATAATTATAGCATAGATATAAAGAAAACGCTGTATATGGCAGATTTGTTTTTACATTTCGATTATCCAAGTAAATTTTTACAATAAATTACAATAAGCCGACAATTACAACAAAACATAGCCAATAATTAATGATTTCTGTAACCTACCTTGAACAACTTTACTTGTCTCGATAACAACCCAGGTATCAGAATCGTTTTGAGCTAAAAAAAGGTAATATTCTTAATTCTATCTTGGAAGATGTCGTTTTTCACTCTCTCGAAGAGAGAATACAAGCAGCACAAAATGTCTGATTAAAATAAATCATAATGGAGCAAGTTTGTCTGCAAACTATAAACAAAAATTGTTTATTACCAAAAAGAAAAAGAGTCAACTGTAGCTATGGTTGAGCAGTTGTACGAGCGGGACAGCTTTTAAAAAGAAAAATAATAGAAATATGTCACCAAATAATTTAAACTATTGTACCCCGCCATCTTTACTCACAGACGGGTTTTTTCAATTTGATACAGTACTGTAAAACTGGAGAACAGAGGGTAGCACCATTCCCATTTCTCTCCATCACTAAATATTTTTTTTCTTTTTCATTTTAAGTTTACTTTCTTTTTTATATACACACGATCAGACCTCATCTACTTACTGCAATAGATTGATTCACTAACACAAATCGGTGGGTTTGTTGCATTAAAATTATAATAGGATAATGTTGGATTTGGTGCAGGACTACCTGGCGCCGACATAGGCGTTGACGAAGTTGGACTGGTACTATCCGATGCTAAATTATTATATGTAACTTATTAAAAGATAGAAGATCTCTCGTTCGATGAAATCTGCATAACATGAAATTTTTTTCCGCTCATTAAACATCAACGCAATTTATGAGCGTTTTTGACATTTTAAAAAAATCAAGTTTGATAACGTAAATTACCATTGAACTTCGTTAAGCAATAATTCTACTGTTTAGGAAGTTTTGATCTTCGAGAAGACACCTTCTTTAAAGGTAAGAATTATTTCATCAGCTATCAACAGCAGTTAATGTGTTCAAGATTTATGTTAAAAATTAATATAAAAGTGTGTTGAGATGTACTTTCTAATTAAAAAAGAACTAGTTTCTAATTCACATATGGTCAAAACTAGGCATCCATAAATTTTATCCATAAATCTCTATCCACATGAAATGGAAATTTTACGGCGATAGTAGAGATTTATGGATAAAATTTATGGATGCCTAGTTTTGACCTTCACATATCTACTTTAAGGGATGACTGATCATTTCTATGGCAATAGTGTTTGGTCGAAGTTAAAAAAAGCTAAGAGATGCTGTTGAAGGCAGTCCGACCAGACACTTCTGATCCGGACTTTTAAAGAAAACTTTTAATGATAAATAATCATTACAGAGCTAGGGATTTCCTTGAGATTGAGTATCTGATCCTCGAGTACAAGTGCAAGTACTGAGTACAAGAATTGATACTCGCTCAGCTCTAAACTATTGCAACCTAATGATGATAGATAGCAACAACAGCAGATATCGTTGTCCTGTATTTTTTTATCGTGATTGATCATAATAGCATCATTATATTATTATACAGATTTCAAAGATTTTAAAGCATATTGGTTGCTCTTTTTATTTTTTCATACGTGTAAAATGATGTTTACGAGTATATGGACTTGAATTAGCTAAAAAAATTGAAAACAAAATACAAACACATGGTTAAACAAAGATGCTAAAAGAGTACGTTTACCAAATGCATTTTGTATTTCTGAATTATCAATATAACGTCTCAATTTCATTTCATTTAAACCGCAATTAGGTGGAGCATTTTGTACACATTCTCTATGACACTTGTATCTGTTAATAAACGAAACTAAGTGTTACTGTCAATTGAATACGTTAAACACAAGAAAAAAAAACTACTGTGCTCAGAGATGGGCTTTAGCAGATACTAATACGCATTCACTCCATTCATTCATTTAGCATTCACACACAAATCAAATACACTTGATACCATGCACATTCTTTCACAGTCACAAATAGTTGTTTTCGTTTCGTTTATATAAATCAGCACATCATTTTCAATTTTCATGCTCTCTTACTTGCAAAATGAACACTGGTATCCCCTAAACACTTGTTTCTTACAAATATCGCAGAAAGAAAATTTGAATACTCTTGGCCTTTCGAACCTGTGAAAAATAACATAATACATCATCAATCATTAATAAAGACTGATCAGAATATAAATATTTTTTTGAAATTTCATTCTCTGTAAAATGAGCTTTCACAATAATTAATTTGTAAGTAACTGACACGATTAGTAGAGTGTCAATGAGTCGAAATACAGGACCGTGAAAAAACAGTCCGGGTGATGCTGTTTTATGAGTTCTAGAGGATGACAAATGTTTTCCGTGTTTTTTTTTAACTTGAGAGCTAACAGAAGTCCAGTTGAAATTGTCTTTTTAAAGAGAATGAAATTTCATCAGATGTTTGTGAACAAGCTAATTTAATATCTGAAAGAGCTATGGTAGCAAAGCGCGGTTGGGTAGGAAAAAGATGAACAAAGCGACGCGAATATTTTTCGTCAAATGGAAAGCATAAGAAGAAAGATTGAAAAGAAAAGTACCAATTATTGATGATAAAATCAAGTCAGACTCAAAAAACGTTAAACTATAAAAAGGAACTTAAAAGTTAATCCGTTAGTTCAAATTACTCATGAAAAATAACTGAGTTTCAAAAAACATCGAACGTAAATATTCTAATTAAATATAAAAAATCCATGAGGATCACGCACTCTCTCACACATACACACTTTGGTCGAGAATATTCTCTATCCTTGTTTAAACATTAACAATCACAACAATGATCTTACTTGCAAATATTACATTTTGAACCAAGAAAGAATATTTTTCTTGTACACACATTGCATGTTGACAGTTTGAGAAGACTACTCCACCTTAAAAAATTGAATGACTAATGTTTTATCATGGCTGTTGGATACATTTGTAGATGTATCGAAAATATATTCTGTTGAATATATACTTTTTAGAGCACAAACACCTCAAATCACAAAAATACATAAACCAACAACCTTTTATTTAGTTAAGCGGTCACGATAAGCACAGACGAATTAAATTATGTAAGCATTATTGAAAACCAAAAAAATAATTGCTGAAAAGGAGAAAAGACCAGAGATATGCAGTCGTTTGAAAGACAGATAGTGTAATTCCCTCAGCTTTCTAAAATGACTACAGAAAAAACTTATTTTTCTCTGAAACAAGCAATGGGAAGTTCATGTTAGTTAATTTTATATAGTTTTTTCTTAATCCAAATTTATTGCTAATTATTCATCGTCGATCTCCGATGATTTTCCCTAAATACTCGTGATGACTAATTCTACTCTTTGAAAAACATTCGGTAGATGTGAAAAAGAAGCAAGCGCATATTTAAAGAAGCAAATCAAACAAGATTTTAGAAGAATTATGTAATGATCAATGGTAAACGATCAAAGTGATAACGTTACTCGTTTAAAATATATTCTCATAAAGCGATAAATGGCAATGAATGCAAAAGCAAAACATCAAGTCATACAATTCATCTACGTACTTGTGTTGAATTTTATGAGCCATTCTAGGTCCAGTTATAGGTGAACGAGTATTATACGCAGACAATTCTTAAATTAAATAAACAAACATATTTAGAATAGAAGAGAATATCTTATCGGAAAAAGCTAAACGCAGTTTTTGACACTAAATCGCTTCAAGACACAAACCTTAACACACCAATCGCAGGTGAGAAAATGCGTCACCTGTATATCCTCTCATGAGTAGAGAACAAAGTCGATACGACGAACTCGCAACATCCGCTGCAAATTTTTAAACTTTTTTCTGTTCTGTTTGTGCTCTTGTTGAAGTTGCGTAATAGATTCCAAAAACAATTTGGACGATCTTTTGTGTAACTGATATTGTCTCTTTAACTTCTCTTGATTTCTTCGGCAAAAAATATTTTTTTGCCTCGGCTCTAGATGCTCAGTTTACCTCTTGGTTTCCAATGTGTACGCATGAACTATTCTGTCTCTTCCTCCTCGTTATAGGTTATTAAGTTCTTTTGCTTTTTATCACATTCGGCGTCGTAGGACGTATCTTTAGTTAGCAATCTCTGAGACTCGACATTGAATCTTTTTCTCTTACATTCTTCCAAGGACTATTGCTGTATGCTGCAAGATAGCTTTTTCTCTCTTTCTATTCTTGCTTCTTGATTATACGTAACCTGCTAGTGATATTTGAAATCTGAGTTAGAGGGGTCAACCGATAGAGCTCGTCGAGCTGAGTATAGCAATCCCTAACGAACACCCCAAAATTTTTTTATAGTTTCGCTTTTTAAGCATACATTTTGAATGAACACCCACGAATATCCACGAACACCTACGAACACCCACGAACACAAAGAAGAAAGGATAAGAACACCCAAAAAAGTGTACCAAATTCATCTCCAGGTTATTCTCGGCTGAGGGTGAGATGTGGGTGAGCCTACCAGTACCTCACCCTCACCCTCACACACCCTCAGCTCAGAATAACCTGAAGATGAATTTGGCGCACTTTTTTGGGTGTTCTTACCCTTTCTTCCTTGTGTTCGTGGATGTTCATTCAAAATGTATGCTTAAAAAGCGCAACTATAAAAAAAATTTGGGGTGTTCGTTAGGGATTGCTATACCCAGCTCGACGAGCTCTATCGATTGGCTAACTCAGATTTTAATTTGGGGACGTTCGTGGGTGTTCGCGTCTTTTAGCAATACCCCCAGATCCTTGAACGCAAGTATTTCAAAATTCACTCACAGTTCAGTCCTTTTTCTTTCGTTTATTGTATTCATCTCCTCACTACAAATCTTCGCTCTAAATCTGGTCTTCTTTGATAAACAGTTTCATTTTTTTTCTATATTGCAGTAATCGATTGGAATAACCTTGCAAAATCAGTTATCAAGTGTTTTAAATGGCGGAAAGCTTTGTCTCTCACTCTCTCTAGTAACGATGTTTTAAGTATTTGTCACGCATTTGTTTTTTGTTTGTTCATATTTTCGCTTTCCTTTTTTTTGTTCAGTTTCTGGATATTGCTCTGTTAGCGTGGCAATGATGAGCTGTTTACAAGTCAGTATTCATCGATGATCTCACTCTTTTTGGAAATAAACACTGTTTTCTTATTGTTATTATAACAGTATATAAAAAACAACTTACCTGGTGTCCTAGGATCATATTCTGTATCACTGTTGTGTGCCGATGCTGATGGTGATCCACTTATAGTTGGAGAACGTACTGTTGGGGATTTTGGTGTGGCCGATCCTTAATAAAAAATAACAAAAACAAAGAAATAACTTATCATGTTAAATTTTTAAAATAGCTTTTGAAAGTTTTGAAAAAACAGTTTTGAAAAAACAGTTTTGAAAAAACAACAAAGTAAAAAAGTTGAAGTGATTAATTTGCAATAAAATTAACGCGTGATTAATTAATTTATGACTTTATCTATGAGATTAACTTAGTAGCAGAACCAATTAGCGGTACAGCAGTATGCCATTATACGTATTTTTGTTACGAGTTTTTGTGTTTTTCTTTTTGTTGTTTTGCTATTTGCATTTTTCTCATTTTTAACAGTACAACAGTATAATAATAATTCTGGACTACTATAAATATTTTGTCTTATTTTTGATACTTTATGATTGTGACAATAACGTTCATCATCTTTTGTTAAATCTAAATAATTTTTTAATGAGTGTAGTGCTAATTTACGCAATAAAAGCGAAGGAATCAAATGTGAGGACGAGATATTGATATAAGGGATTTTAGCATTCCTATACTTATCGTTTACATGATGCAATTGAATATCTATGAGAAAAGAAAATGAGAAAAATTCTATGCTAATAAAATCAACTATAGATCTTGTTGATTTTTAATGACTCATACTTTAAGATACAATAAAGCATAGTTTTGAAAATTCTCTTGAAACATTGTATGTATAGAACATGTGAATATTTTACCTGACGGTAAACGACTGTCTGTATCTGAACCATAGGAACTTCTTCTTGATGGGGTACCGTCTGGTAATTGAAGATCATAATTTCTGGTACTACTAAAATAAATAATAAAGCATCGATAAACTAGCACATCTATGAACCAAATTAAAATATTTACCTCATAAACGCTGTAGGATCAACGGAACTTTTTTTACTTGGATGTTCACATTTACTTCTATCTTTGACACATAAATGATTTGAACGCGATGGCGGTGGAGTATTTATGTTTGATCCTACACACAAAACAAATCGACCTATTATATTAAAAAAAAGAAAAGAATAAATATAAACCTGCTCTACGACGAACATGTAGTGGCGAAGATAACTGGGTATTTACTACATTGGTGCTTAATTCTGTTGATATAGATGAGACAGAATTTGATCGCATTGTATCGGGGTTTGGTGGTACTGGTAAGGCGGTATCTGATAAACGATGTTGACGAACAGTCTGCGGTAACGACGCAGAGGATGATGGTGGCTTTTCAGCATGCCAGAAAAAGCGTCCGTCATCATTTTTTCCGCCTTCGTGAGAAAAATATTCTAAAAGAAGAAAAAAAACGGTTCTTCTAATTGAACTATTACGAAGTAAAAGAATTTATTTTATAACTTTCTGTTCGTTTCCGAGAGGTTTTCATCGGTTTCAATTTGTATTTCTAACCGAAAAGAAGCAGTCTTTGCGTAATTTTTTTATTGGTGTTTTATATTTGTTTTTTAAAAACCTACTGCAAGAGCTTTCAAGGCAGATTTAGGTTGCAATGACTGAAGTGACAAGTAAAATAATCGAAATATAAATATTACCTATACAGTCTTTCAATGCTTGTAGTGCACTTTTAAAATCGTTTCTTTCCGTTTCTGTTGTCTGAGCATCATAAAGTAATTTTTCACGTGATGAATCATCAAATAAATCTTCAAATATTGTACAACGAACAATGTACTAAAAAATTGACAAAAACAAAAGTTAATAGTCTATAAGAAATCAAAAAATTAGAATATAACTCACTTCGATTGATTTTTCACTGAGACCAATTGCTAAAAGTAGAAAGAGATTATTTATAATTGAAAATTAAATTCAATGCATTTTTTTACCGGTTAGAAAACGATCTAACTTTGGATATTCGCTTTTGAATTCACCATTTTGTCCATCTTTTCTTAACTGTAAAATTTGATGAGCAAATAATCCTATTACACGACTCTAAATAATAATTGACAGGGTAATACGTGAACAAATACTTTTATGTTGAACTTACTTCATTATGTCTCATTTGTTCGAATTTCAATGTTAAATCTGTCATTGTTTCATTATTGAAAATTTTTAATTGTTCAATGGAATGCTTAATGGCATCATCCAAATTTCTTAATGTTTGAGAAACAGAACGTAAGAATTCTATATTTTGGCTCTTGATTTCTATGCCATCGCTTCCAACTCTCTCCTCGAGAGACTCCTCCGTCATTCGTCTTAGCTGTCAGTTAGTTACAAAATCTAAAATCATTAAGAACGAGTGTGAGCATGTTGATTGTCGGTATCCTCACACTTTCATGATCGAATTTCACCACAAAGAGAAAGAAAAAAACGTTCAGAAGATAAAAATCTGTACTTAATTCATCAGTTAATGGCTGTAATATTATGCACCACAAGTTCATTCTACAACACAATGTAAAAAAAGGTTATTAAAAACGCAGCATCATCATATCAAAATTCCAGTTTTGTTTGTTTGTAGTAAATGAAGAAAAGCATTAATTGTCTTAGTTCAACAGTCATTATTCTAAAACTTTTATTTTATAACACAAACTTTTCGTTTAAAACTGTAATCATTTAAAAATGGTAATCGTTGAACGTCCACAATTCATTTTTTTATATCAAAGTTCAATTACATCTATAATGATAATATTATGTTTGTAATGTGACATTGTACATCTGAGTAATCGTTTTAATGTCAAAAAAAAATCACCGTTTATTCATTATATGTTAGCTGATGTATGATTGTGACAATGACGTTCATCATCTTTGTTAAATCTAAATAATTTTTTAATGAGTGTAGTGCTAATTTACGCAATAAAAGCGAAGGAATCAAATGTGAGGACGAGATATTGATATAAGGGATTTTAGCATTCCTATACTTATCGTTTACATGATGCAATTGAATATCTATGAGAAAAGAAAATGAGAAAAATTCTATGCTAATAAAATCAACTATAGATCTTGTTGATTTTTAACGACTCATACTTTAAGATACAATAAAAGCATAGTTTTGAAAATTCTCTTGAAACATTGTATGTATAGTACATGTGAATATTTTATCTGACTGACACGCTTTTTAGGCTACTATCTTACGAAATAAAAGACGTATCACAAATACACTAAAAGTATGCTACGACTGAATGGCTTAAGCTACACAATCTGTAATATGTTTATCTCCAAAAAGTGTATTATATCTACAGATCCAAAACTCGGCGAAATCAAGCATATTTTATTTGGATTACTGAAGAAAACAGTAAACCTCGGGATGCTATGGGAAAAACCCATTGATTGTATGCTATTTTCACACTTTAAATGCGCTATAAAAATTGTAAATAAATTGTGCTTTTATTACATACAAAGCATACCACCGAACGGCATATTAAAAAGCGTTCCAACAGCACACTTCTTCTGATGGCACGGTTAAAGTGCGCCAATGATATTGGTAAACCATGCTAGTTAATTTTTTACCGTCCCACCGACACATTTGTTCCATGCTATCAACATACTTTTACCGTACTTTTTCGGGACAGTGTATTATATTATGTGACTTTTCTCGCATTATCAAACCAGAATACTTCAATGTGCACAGCAAATATTTCACCCAATCAAAAGAGCGTATTTACCCTTCGTTGGATGTTTTTTTAGAGAGCACTTGATTTTCAACACTTCCACTATCGATCATGCAGATTTCAAATTTTTGAAAAACATTTGACGCAGCGTAAGATTAAATCATTTGTAAATAAAAGGCTAGTCTTTCGTCTGGTACCAATTATTATTTCCAATAATCGTTTATAATACCATTTAATTTAAGATTTTGTAATCTTTTACATAGTGTTAAGATTCAACACGAAACAATTGGAAAACTTACTGATCGAACTAGCGATAATAACAAAATTATAGGTTTTAGATGATCTGAAAACAATGTGTAAATTAGCGGAGTAATAAAGTCGGTGCTTGGCTTTATTCCTGAAGTAAAGGGGTGACACATTAGAGGGCCCGAGTTTATATTACGGCTTATCACACAACTCTCAGGAGGGCCTTCTGTTATGTCTAAAAAAACCCTGTTTTTTGGGGTTGAAATAGCTCGATTTAGTGTCAGTAGAATATGCACTGTTATGTTGGTTTTTAGCTTGTTCTGATGGCTTTTATTCATTTTTTTATCCAGTTTCAATCAAACCATGCGTGTAACTCATATTTCATTTATATAACTCAGTGCCTTCTTATCCTATGTGCTAATTGTACTATAGCACAGGGGCCCGGCTGACTCAGGGGCCCAATCCAACGGCTTAAGCCTTGCATTTTATTATTAAAATAATACAAATTGATGTGTTGAAAACGTTAATGATCAGCACAGGGGCCACAAATTTCTTAAAACGGCTCTGATATAACAAGTCATTTAATAATATTATCTTAAGATAACTTCAACTAAAAACGGATTTAGGAACGATGCGCACGAACAATGTTGCGCATGGATTCATGCGCATGAAGAAACTTGCGCGTGGGATCATACGCACGGGTACCTGATGCACGACGGATGTTCCGCACCGGAATCCTACGCACGGACGCTTGTACACGTATCACACAATGAGACAGAAAATCAAAGTGATGATGTTCTGTAATCAGAGCGTTTCTTTTTAATCTAAAGTTTTCAAAGAACATAATTAATCATTGTGAATAAACTAACTAAACGATGATGTTTCGTAAACAATATAATACTATAAAATATAGTTTACTGCAATATAGTGCTATACTACTATACGATTTCGAAATTTGCTGTACTATGACTTTTCAACGTGAAATGAGTTTAACTATGAAAGATCGATCACTGATGATTGACGGCGGGTATTCATATGTAAAAGATCGCAAACGAATATAAAAACGTACTGGCACTGTGAGAACCATAAACGTTTTAACTGTCAATATCATTTATATGCATGTAATTTAACATTACATACATGTTAATCCAACATTATGAAAATTCATTGACAAATTACGTGATGAGGAAGATTCGGCCATTCGTACAAAAATTTTACACACCAACACTAAGAGAATCAATACAAAAAACAAAGAAATAACATTTAGATAAACGTTTGTTAAATCCACATACAGATATAATTGATCAATCAATAATCTAGCTCATAATATTTGTCTTAAATAAACGTCATCATCATTTAGTTAGTTTATTCACAATAATTAATTATGTTCTTTGAAAAATAAAGTTTTTCTGGTAGTTTACATCGGCGACAAAATCGTTAGCTAACATACGCCGAGAGATCTTTCACGCAGCCCCAACTTATACGAAAGTATGAATCGGCAAGATCTCACCTTACAGTTTCCGTAGTGCTTGATAAGACAAGTGAAAACCCGAAAAAGCATGTGGAACACGGTTTTCGTCTAGATCCAAGTTTTTAACAGACATCGCTCATAAAAAGGCTTCTTTTGCCAAAATAATCACTTATTAAAGCGATAAGAGAATGCTGAGCGTTTTGCTGAGTTCCGGAACGATGCACACAAACAATGTTGCGCACGGATTCAAGCGCACGAGAAAACATGCGCGTGGAATCATACGCACGAGGAGTGTTCCACTCCCTAAACAAAAGCCCTCAGCACTGACTTTATTACTCCTATAATTTTGTTGTGATCGCTACTTCGATCAGTAAGATTTCCAATTGTTTCGTGTTGAATCTTAACACTATGTAAAAGATTACAAAATCTTAAATTAAATTGTATTATAAACGATTATTGGAAATAATAATTGGTACCAGATGAAAGACTAGCCTTTTATTTACGAATGATTTAAAGTAGTTTTGATAGTTACAGGTACGGCGTAACCAGAATTTTTAGACCAAAGGGTAAACTTCTATTGTGTCGGAAAAAACAATGGGCAGAATGGGCAAAGTTTTTATGGATGGGCCAAAGACTTTTTGGCCCAACAAAGCATTGGGGGGGCCGGGACCGATCTTTTTGTGTATAGCTAGGATTCCACGTCTTGCAGAAACCTGAAAATGAAATGAGGTTCTTTTAATGAAATATACATCAGGCTCAAATTCTAAGCCTAAGTGAGGTGTGTTTTAGTTTTTAACAAGCAAAGAGTGCATGTGGGATTCAGACGGAAGAAAAAAATTACATTTACTATCTAATTCAAAAATAAAGAAACAATTCTGAAACAGTAAATGGGCAAATCTCCAAATGGAATGGGCAATTGTCCATTTGCCCCCATCCTTCTGTAACTCGTGCATATCTAAATGAGACTGTAGATTGTCGAGCTATACTAATAAACCGTTTGTTTTGCTTAAATGTAGTTGAAATCGGTAAATAAAGTGAATTGCTAGTGTTAATTGAAAATCCTTAAAACATTTACAAGAATTCATCTATGTGTTAATGGGGAAAATACGAACTTGTTTTTCCTTTTCAAATAATCGAATTCTGTTTTATATCAGCTTCATTTCAAAATACGTGTCTTCTCTATAGTATCAGTGGGATAAAAGCAGATAATCAGCAGGTAACGTTCTTTTTTACTTATTTTAAGATGTTCAAATATTTTCTGTCTTTCTGATTATTTTTTGCAAAAAGTTGTTGTTATGATGACGTGTTACGAAGTTCATTTCTTTTTACTAAAAAATAGTCTTTCTAGTCGTACTAAAACTAAGATTTATCCAAACTTTACTGGAAGTTATATATCTCATTATACTGGAAATTTTCTAAAGTATTAAATCACACTCTGTATTGTTACAAATATTTGACTTTTCCTCCTCGCTCTATGCAAGATCTTGAACGCATAGCAGCCAACAATTCTAATGAATGAATGAATTCAGATTAGGAAGATCTACACAGCGGCATTACAATAACAGATTTTATGCAAATAAAACAGTTTTTGACACTGAAGAGTCGCTGTCGACTGAAGTTTCTCGTTGATAATATATTCTATACATTTGTGTATAACATGTTGATAGTTGTAGCGAGCCGTATGATACAAAGGAGTGTCATATAAGAAAGTTTTTCCAATTCAGGATTCTTTATATATACATGTATACTCAAATCTTGGTACACATTGTGCAATATTTGGTTGAGATTTTGCAGATAATTTCTAGATAGTATTTCTTTAACACTTTGCTAAATAGTGTGAAGAATCGTGATTTATCAAAAATACGGGTGCTCATAAAAGTATAGTTTAGACATCTCCTCAATGCGTTGGTAGCACTAACATTATCCGAAATTTTGATCAAGATCGATCTTTTCTTCACGGTGATACAGTGTTTGACTGAGAAAATATTTCCTTTTCTAATTGCTTGTGTGAAACACGTAAATATACATTTTCGACTCGTAACTATTTTTTGATTAAATACTTCTCGAATATTTTAATGCTGTTTCATGACAAAGACTCAGAGGATATTTTTTTATATAATATTTTCTTGGCATTTGGTGTCTGATAAATAATATATTATTTTGAGCATCCACATTTTTGATAAATCACGTTCCTTCACAGTATTTAGCCAAAGTTTTAAAAAATACTATCTGAAAATTAGAAACAAACTGAAAAAAGAAAGAGATCTATTAGTGACATTTATAAATCCAGTAAATCATATGATTCATAGAGGGTTAGATAATTCTTTTTTTGTGAAAGTACGTTAAAATTATTTTTCACAATTGTTTGACTCTTCAAACTGACAGCAACAACAAAAACTATTTATCACGTATTTTCTACATATTATTTTGTCTGATTTATATTTTCTTTTGCCTTCTGTTTAAAAGATGTACACATACGCACGCAACCATGCATACATGAAATCACAACTGATTTTAGCAAGGGCAAGTAATAACAAAAAAAAATGAACTATTTCGGAAGGAGAGAAAGAGAGAGAGAGCAAAGAAAAATTTAGCAATGAAAAGCCTTCATGACAAAAAATAAAAAATAATCATCCGAGCAAACCATTGGGACCATATTTCCTAATAATAAAACAAACAAACAAAAAACGACTGTTCAATCAAAAATAAAACATGCGCAAAGACATTTATACAATAAAAAAACAATCGAGAACAAAATGTGTTTTGTTGTTCTATCAGTACTTTGTTTCAAAAAAAAGTAAAAAAAATAAAGATTCAATCATTAGAGTATTTTTCAACGACAACGACGACAAAACAACACGACCATATTTATATAAGCAGATACGCTTATATAAAGCGCAACAACATTAAGTTACTGGAAAAAAACAATAAATTCGATATCTTACAAACTTTGTCATTGAATCCTTGCATCGTATGACCGGAATGTGTAGAGTGGAGAGAAAAAATGTCAGGTCGAGAGAGACCGTTGTTCTGTTATGCATCAAGATAAAAGGACCCACGTAATGATAACTAATTCTACGTACGAAAAAAAATGTATGAAAGCAAAAATGAAGGAGAATACGGAGTACAACGGTCATCATCGGAGTCTCATGAAGTTTTTATGCCGGGACATTCTTTATCGCCCGCCACTCACATCCGCAACTGCACAGGATGGGGGGAATGCTTGTTTCGTACAAGAAAACTGGACGTATAGATTTCACTTCAAAAGACTCCGAGTTAATTAGATGAAACAACTTATTCTAATAAATACAAAAAAATTCAAGGTGAAAGCCCAATTTATGACAAAGCACACAATCTATGATCACGTGTACGTTTTTTTTTCGTTGTTATTATTGATTCGTCATCCATATTACTACTACCACCGTTATTATTGTCCGTTGTTGTTCGATTTGTTCTTGTACAACGCATTGATCCACAATTTAATTTCGATCGTCGCCGTCGATGATAATGTGATTCATTCTCATTATCGTCTTCGGGTTCTATCTGGAATGTTGGTCTTTTTATTTCACCACTATTTGTTTCTGCTTGTTGTATATTATACTTTGCATACTTTCGTTCAATTTCAGTCAAATTTTCATCCTCATCTTTATCTTCTTGTTCGTCTAACGGTTGATGTAAATCAACTAAATAATCGTACATTGTTAGTGTTTGAAAACGATTCAGAGCCATTTTTGGAAACGGAACAAAATCAAATGTTTTGGGTGGCCGTCGTTTATACCATTCATGTTGTCTAATTTGTTCGATAGTTAAACGTTTTGTTTTATCAACACATAATAAACCATTAATTAGATTTGCTAAATTTGGTTCGATATCATCAGGAGTAACAAATTTTCCAAAACCAATCACTTGAAATAATAAATAGATATTATCTGCTTCAAATGGTAATAGACCGGTTACCAAGTTATATAATGTTACACCACATGCCCAAATATCAATACAATAACCATTATAAGTTTCATCGCCATTAGCGATTTCTGGACATTGAAATGCCGGTGTACCTAAAAATATATTATAAACTATTATATTATGAAGCAGAGAAAAAACACCTTCATGCTAACATCTAAGAATTGTATTACAATAATAGAATACTTTGTCTAACTTCTATATTATCTAAATAGCTTTTATCTAATCACAATTCTTACCTTGACTCCGCTTAATTGTATCATCTACACTAAATATATCTAGCTCCTCTGCTGTTCCAAAATCACTAATCTTCAGCGTATGATCGACCGTTATTAATAAATTGCCTGGTTTGATATCATTATGAATAATAAATTTTGTATGGAGATATTCTAAACCATTGATAAGTTGAATAAAATAGCCATGTGCTTGCCATGTCGGAAATGATTTAATTAGATGATTTGATTGCTTTTCTTGTTCTTCTAACATTTCTTGTAATGATACAACGCACAGATCAATAAATAGATATAATTTTTGTTTTTCATCATTTCGAATAAAATCATACAATTGTATGACATTTGGATGTTTAAGTTTTCTCAGTATACGAATTTCAGTATAAGCCATTTTTTCACCTTGTGGTGTTTTACGTAAACGTCGTCGTTGCATGATTTTCACGGCTCGTCGACATAAATTTCGTTTATCTAAACATTCTTTTACTTTTGCGTATGAACCTTGTCCAATAACATCGCCGAATAAATAGGGACCAACAAATTTTGCTCGTTTCTTTTTAAGATAAAGATGTTGTTCATCAAGTGAATCGACACGTTGAATTGTTACAGGGGTTAAATGATTATTTAAAAGATGATTGGTATTGTCCTCCTCTTCGTCATCATCATGAACAAGACCAAAATGAGCTTGTCGAGGCATCGCCGTTGCTGCATCTTCTTCTTCTTCTTCATCTGCTTCTTCGAGTGGTGGGTGGCTATAAAAACTACTCAATGTTGTTGGCTGTTGCTGGTTTTGTTGTTGAAAAAAATAATAATCATTTGGTTGATGATGATGATTTTGATAAACAAGTGGTGGTTGTGGAGGAGATTGTTTAACAAAAAAACCGTCTAATGCAGCAGCGAGTGGTGGATGTGAGGATGCCAAAGTGAATGTTGTTGCTTCGTCAACCATGATCAACAATCAACATCTCGAAATCTCTAAAAATACATATAGGGAAGAATGATCAACTCTTTAATAAATAAACAAAAGGCACTGATAAAATACTTCGATCACGATGAATGAGACTGTCTGAATCGAAGGCAACGATACTCTCATCACCAAGTTAGTCGAAGGAATCTTGAGAGTAAGCGCAATAGATTTAAAAAACATTTTTACTGATAGTATCTCAAAGGAAAAAAACTCTAAACATACCTGGTATTATTTTGATGATTTATTCTTCTCCTAATTACTTTAAAATGAGATGATAAGCAATTATAAAGGGAATGTTGACTAACACAAGAGTAATATTCAGGTAAGAAATGTTCTTTATTACACCAGTGCTTACATGTAGAATCTAAAAAGGCAATATAGAATCATTCATTAGATCATTAAAAAGCGTTTAGTCTACATAATGAACGAATATCCTTTAATTAACAACGGTTTGAGCATTATTCACAAACAAAACAGTATCACAGACACTCTCGATTACGATTAAAAAAAATCTTTGATACTTAGCTCATAGAATATTTTGTGCTATATAAAAAACTACGTGTCTCCTAATTGAAAGTTTTAGAAAAAGATTCTGTGCTGTTTCCAAAATATGAGCGCTCGATAAAGACACGACAAAATTGAGACTCAGATTCCACTGGTATAGATATTTTTTGACTCACATCAGCGTATCATAACCCCAAGGAATATAGTTTCATGCAATCCTTTCTTCAACGTAATCTAGCATCACTTTCTGCTGGCTTCACACCAGCGCTCATTCAACATCTGTAAAGCTTCGTCCTTCAGTAGCCCATTTTGTATAGAATCTTTCACAAAAGGCAGAAAACATCAGCCGTTAACAAAGAAAAGAAACCCTATTTAAAGTTGTCTTCATTCATTCGATGAAGTCTTTGCTTTCACAGAAAAGTGTTGAAAATACTCAAAGAGAGGTCGTACTGAGACGATATCAATTTAGCTTATTGAGAAAAAGAAAAACTTTTCCTGATTTCTGATTGAAGTCAGTTCACCATTTTCCTCCAGGGTTAAAATAGAATAAGTTCCAAATTGAAAGTGATCAATCGAAATGGTCAGGAACAAAAAATTAAAGGAATGCTTTGCAATTTACGCAATTTTTCTACTCTTTACACGGATTCTGACGATTTGGTTTAGCTGGTCATATCTTAAACCGTATAGCGCAATACATTTCAATTCTCTGTGCCCATAACATATAAGGATGGGTACAGTTGAAACTCATTGTACAGTATCCTCTTGATAAACTGACAAATGCGAACTTAAGAAATATATTAGCTGGCCTATCTGAATATTGGAAAATGTAATTTTTTAATGGTGATTTCGTGATAGCTCAAGTATAGTAAATTCATATCTTATCTTAATCCATAATCTGATTCAGATTAATTTCATTGAGCTCAATTGATATGACGGAAAAATTGTTGAATGATGGTGATCAAGATATTCTACAACTAAAATTTCTAAAACTAGTCAGCATCGTCAATGTGAAACTAATAGAAAGTAGCAGTTGGTTGTAGAATATCTCGATCAATGGTAGTAGAGAAGAAAGATGTAGATAAGATGTCGCTTTTGGCAGTTATTTTGTAGATGCACAGCACTATTAGTGCATTAAATGGCATTATAAAAAAAATAACATTGTTTCAAATATCATGCGCAATCAGATAACCCATTACAAAGAAACTGTTGCGATCGATATATGGCACTTGGAGATATTTGAAGATATAAAAAAAGTTTTTGTGGTTTTCCGATTTGGTTTTGGTCTAAAGTGCTAGATACGAATGAACTAATTAGTGCACTGGAGTTGCTCGCAATATTAGCGTGAAAACGCTATTAATTCAATCACTACAGAATGCTTTTATTTTTAAGAGAAACCATCATAGTGGCAGTTATAGTAGTTACTGTTTGAAAGAATCCAATTAAGTAAGATTCTAGCATTAGTAGATGGACATGCGTGTGGTTGAGATATATCTCTACTTACATTTTTAATGCGTGGCGGAGCATAACTCAAGTCCACTTTCTTATCGCCAGTCTCTTTAAAAATCCGCGCCGAGATCGCGTAACGCGTTCGCTGTAAGACTCGCGAAATGAGATGCGGTTTTTAGAGATTTTCTCACGCTCATACAAAAGTCAATCTTAACTCTCGAATATTTTACCGCGATCGCTGTTTATTCATGTTTTTCGTTGACTAACAATAAATGAGTCACGGTACTGCGAACGCGGATGATTCTCAAGCTCGCGACGCGAGACTTATATTAGTTGCGCCGCGATATCACCTTTATTCACTTCTGACGGTAATTAATTACTAAAATATGAGAAGATTTTGAAAGTTTGTCGAAAATCAGTGGGAGTTATATACTAGGCGTCTAAGGAAAACGAAACAGTGAATAGGATTTGTACCGAAGTCGTGCCTTGACTATGTATTATGTCGACATTGTAAGAGTCAGAGACCATCGCAGGACAGGGCTGCCCTGTTGTCCTGTCGGGCAGGGTGACACAAAATTCCTTGATTTGCTCTGCGAGAGATTGATTTTTCGGATTTTCAAACTTCTTTTTAAGTAAAATTTTGGGATCTTTCGTGTATATGAAAATAAAAATGACAGCTAACTTTTCTAAAATTGATAATTAATAAAAAAAAAAGGATTCTGTTACGCACGAGAAACACATCCAGTATTTGTAATTAGTTTCTTGAATATATAAAGTCTTCTAGGTTAATGAGAAAAACTTTCTTTTGCACTGTAGGGCGTCCTGCCTAGAGGTCTGCGGGACAGTCCCAGTTCCGATCCTGCGGGACTTTTTACGGGACCGGGACCTAGAGGTCTGCGGGACGGTCCCGATCCTTTTAATAGGACCGCGATCAGGTTTTTTTGAAAATAGTCTTGTATGAAGTAAAAAAATTTCTTTGAAAAAATATTTATGGAACCACGGGACCGGGACCAAAAATGAGTTCTTTCCACGGGACCGGGACTGGGACCAAAACTTTTTTTTGTTTATGGGACCGAGACCAAAAACGTTTGGTCCCGCAGACCTCTAGTCCTGCCCAGCCAGACAAGGGCTAAAAAATTTTATGAGTAATTTTCTGACAGGGTAGGGCGAAAAAAGTTCCCCTGCGATGGTCTCTGGTAAGAGTAGAACGCGATCGGGACGTGCGCTGAGTGAATGTAACGGGATCGCGAAGTCAAAACCACGTTCGCACGGCGAATGACGCAAGAAAGTCGACTTGATTGTGATGTAAAAACGCCGAGGTTTACAGTGAGAGATTCTTCTTAGTTCTTCATTTTTAAGAAGTATAACAAAATCGCACCGAGGCGATAGCGAATCGCGGAGCGAATTCAAGAAAAACGCGCGGTCGCGCAGCGATTTTAAAACTTAACCAAAAAAGTTATCTTAACGCGGCTTTGTGATCGCGAATCGCAGATTTTTTGTAAAATAAACATTGATCGCGATCGCACCGCGACAACGGCGACTTTTTGGCGATCGCAGCGTGAGTTGCGCGATTTTAGCAAGATCCACGTTCGCGCTGTGAATGAAGCAAGAAAGTCGACTTGTGAACCGCATTATAGCAACCAGGTGCGTCTTTTTTATCCCTAGATCAGAAAAAGTTTCATTTTCCATGACGATTAACTTGTGATGCAAATGTTTCGCTTCGCACCGCATTAGCAAGTCTCGCCCAGCGTGATTGTTATCTAGTTGTTTATATTTATCTTTACAGAAAAAGATAGATTCGGTCGATCTATCGCTCTTGACTTAGTTATTTTTGACTACTTTTTACTGTTTGATTACACCACTTTTATCTGCTTAGAGTCTGAAAAAATCCAAAATGTTCACAGTGTAACTCAACTGTGAAGAATTCGATCAGGGGTAACATATATTATTTTCCATTTAAATAGCATGCAGATATATACACTGTTCCAAAGCTTCCTGAAGTAAATTGCAAAGGTTTGCAAAAAAAAATTGATCACATGGACAGTATCGTCTGAACTGATAATCAATAAGTGGAAATGTCATGCAGTAACAGTATCTGTGAAAGGTGTGCAAACTTTTTATTTTTAACAGAAATCAAGATTAAAATCATCTTTTTGCATGTTGAAACGTCTCATTTTGAAATGGTCATTTCAACATGCGAAAAGGTGATTTTAATCTTGATTTCTGTTATAAAATTTTTCACCTTAAACAAAGAATCAACTTTTTATTTTTATATGTTCGCCTTTCTGAAGTGTGATATGACTAAGTTTCTGTATTTTAGACGAATCCATCTCTGTAAGATTCAAAGAAACGAATAAACATTTTTTTCAGTTTATATATAGATCGTAGTAGTCAATAGATTGTTTTTACATCTATTTCATTAAACTTTGTTAAGATGAAACATGTAGATTAAATACAGCTATGAAATTCTCTATTTCGAAATTTTGACTAAAGGCATCGAAAATTTTATAGCTAAGCTAGCATCAGAGAAAGCTGATACATAATGGATTTCACAATTATATTTACGACAGTCTCATGGTTGAAACGTTATTCATAAGCGGGAGACTATGTGTTTTGTGGAATGTAGTTAGCTATATTTGATATAAACTTTATTCTTTTATAATACAAGCAAAAAAAATTTCGTTATAGTATTCTAAACTAAAACTATCGAAAAAGACAAATCAATTTTGTACAAACAGAGATTCGAACACACGGACATAGCTTTTAGCTTTTTCTAGTTATACTTCCTTAGAGAAATGATGACTATGTCGAGTGTTTAACGTTGCATTGACGAAAGAACGTGCATTGTTGTATAAATAAACCAAGGTAATTTGTCTAATAAAAAAAATATCCTTGGTATGAGTGTTGTTTATACGTTTATTTATATTTTATTAATTAGTATTAGATTGTTATTAGGAGAGTAAATAATTTGACTGTTCACTACGACAAGAGTCTCAACTTTTAATGATTAATCAACTTTATATGTAGTTGTGATGTGATAAATGGTAGATCTTAAGTACTGTTTATGTTTGATGAACAATAGCCTGAAAAAGACAAATATGGTCTCGGTATTTCAAGATTATTTACATCGGATAATCAAAATGAAGACATTTGTTTTTCTCTTTTTTTTATGCGCTCTAGCGCACAAAATATCTCTCATGCGCTGCAGGAAACATCGTCAGGCATAGCTCAAGCAAAATATAAGAAACAACGATAAAATTTGGTTTGTAAACTATCTTTTTATGTGCTGTAGGAAAATGATTTGTGGCTAATATTGTCGAAGAAGAAAAATATCTAAACTGTGCACACAGGTGCAGGTGCTATACCGCAAAAAAGTTTTTCGATGTCACGGTATGTCATTTTCATTGATTTTTTTTGTTTTTTTTCATGAAAAAAACGTATGGCGACTAACCACACTGATCGATTGGTTATCAACCAAAAAATATATTTTCATGTTTTTTTCATCTCTCATTCTGATCATCTTACTTTTTCCACCCATTTGTCATTGAAATAAACCTATAGTTTAACGCATAACTATTAGAAAAAATAAACATTAATCATTTATCTATTGGCCTTCTAAAATTCGATATTTTTTTTTCGTTTTTATTCATCATCGATTGTAAATGTCTTTTATTGTGAAGATATTACGTTTTAGAAGGAGTCCATACCTGGTTAGATACCCAACAGTGTGTGTCGCATTAGTTTAGCTTTTTATAACTGGTAAGTAACAAATAGAGTATCTCTGCTTCCGGACGCGTACTGAGTTAACAAAGCTTATAAGAGATGAATTAGTATATCAGATTCGGAGAAAAAAACTCCCCTTATTCACCAATTTTATGTTATAAGATAAAATTCATCGAGATGATCGAAGTTTTATTCAACGAAAAAAAAACTTGAATTTTTTTTAATGAGTCATATTTTAATATCGAGTTTGTTTGTAAGAGAGACTGTACGAGAATTTATTTTAGAACATCAATAAAATTTTCAAACTCATAATGGGCCCTTACGATTATCAAACACGAGATCGCCGCAAAGTACAGAGAAGTGGATCAACAACAAGTACGAGTAGTTCGTCTACTGTACGTGAATATAAATACGCACCAAATCAAGGAGGTGTATATTCTGGTGGATACCATCAGCAACAACCATCAGGATTTCGGGGACAATATCAAACAGGAGGCTATGACGGCTACTCTCATTCACAGTATGGATCGGAGGGCGGCTATGGAGGCCAGTTTGGCGTTTCTAATGGAGGTTATGGTGGCGGTTATGGTGGAGCAGTCGGTGGTGGCTTCAGTGGTGCTGCCTCGGGTTATGGTGGCTCCTATGGTGCTAGTGGTGGATCACAGGGCAGTGCGACATTTCAAAATGGCCGTCGACGACAAGGGCGATATCGACGACAAGTGATTCGCCTACCAGGTCAGGGACAGGGACAAGTGCGCCAGGTTCGTCATCGTCTGCCTACGCCTGAACCAGATACATTGGAAAGAGTTTATATTCAAAGTTCAGCCGGTGAAATAATCGAAGAAATAACTGAAATCCCTACCACTCCACCACCTCAAGTACGTGAGCGAACCGTTGTTGAACCTGCAGGACCACCTCAGGTTATTAAAAAAGTTCTTCGTGTCCCACCAAGAGGAGTATACGGACAACAGCAAGGCTATGGTGGCCAAGGTTATTCATCTGGAGGAAGTGCAGGTGGTCTCAATGTGGGAGGTGGAAGCTTCGGAACTCTGCAACAAGGTGGCAGTTTTGGAACACTAGGACAGGCACAATCGCAGTACGGTGGCTATGGATCTTATGGATCAAGTTCGTACGGCGCAGGAATTGGATCAAGTTCGTACGGCGCAGGAATTGGATCAAGTTCGTACGGCGCAGGAGTTGGATCAAGTTCGTACGGCGCAGGAATTGGACCAAGTTCGTACGGCGCAGGAATTGGATCAAGTTCGTACGGAGCAGGCGTTGGAACGGGAGGCTATGAACAGTATGGACAAGGGTACACTCAGAACTATGCTCAAGCGGCTCCTTCTTATTCAAGCGGATACGTGCAACAGAGCTATGCACCAAACAATTATGGTCAACAACAATATGGTGGATATCAACAATATGGCGGATTACAACAACAAGTTAGTTCATCCTACGGTTATCAACAGCACCCAGGATATGGACAACAAAGTTTCGCTCCTCAACCTGTACGACCACCTGTAGGCGCATTTCCTGCTTTTTGCTTTTATGTTTAATATAATGAGTACAAACAGGAACAAGACATTCGAAGGAGGGACTACTAAAGTTAATTCTGAAGGACTTTAACGTTGACAATATAAACAATAGTTTTAGCTTTTTTACATTAATTAAACTTTGCACGTAACTCGATATGGAATAAATCCATATGGCCTTAAGCATTACGTGTTTATAGTAAAATTGTTATTTGTAAAACTATTTTTTTCTTCCGAGAATAAAGTTGGGAAAATAAGCTAAAAACTGAACATCATCAATCGTCTTGACATCAATGTGTTCAACTACTTAAATCAAAGAGTTGTTCAGATGCCGGAAATTTGAAAATTCAGCAGATTTTTGTTTTTGCATTTTTTTTATACATGGTTGGATAGAGCTCGTCGATCTGGAGAAGAAAATATGTGTTTTAATGTTTGAAAAAAAACTTTCGAGTCGAAAAGTTGAAAAATTTCGAGTTTTTAATTTCGAAAAATTCTTCAGTTTCTAAAAACCATCAAATTTTTTTCTTTTTCGTTCTTTTAACTTTTTGGAAGTGTCTTTTCACATTCAGCATCAAAAACTGAGTATGAGGAGGGATGCTTGATCAAAGTTGAAGTCAAAGGTCTATCCACTATGGACGCCTTGGACTTCCTCTGTAAAAGTTCGTAAACGATTTTGCAAATCTAGGTTTTTTGTGATAAGATGAAGAATCGTGATTTATCAAAAATACGGGTGCTCATAAAAGTATAGTTTAGACATCTTCTCAATGCTTTGGTAGCACTAACATTATCCGAAATTTTGATCAAGATCGATCTTTTCTTCACGGTGATACAGTGTTTGACTGAAGAAATATTTCCTTTTCTAATTGCTTGTGTGAAACACGTAAATATACATTTTTTGCAAGTGCATTTTC
>CAJNOQ010001541.1:0-30546 GCA_905250885.1 Didymodactylos carnosus | reverse complement strand
ACCAGACTGTGACTGATTATTTTCGCAGGCGTGGCTAATTTTTCAGATCAGTCCTTCAATTTTTGGGTTTTAGTGTAGAGAAAAATCTTTGATATAGGCATTTAAAGAAACAGTGTCATTTCAGTAGACACGTATATATGTAAGTAAAAATAGAGAGAGAGTGAAAAGAGATAGAACTATATATTGGCTTTCAGTAGACACGTATATATGTAAGTAAAAATAGAGAGAGAGATACTCTCTCTCTATTTTTACTTACATATATACGTGTCTACTGAAAGCCAATATATAGTTCTATCTCTTTTCACTTGAAAATGGCAGCAGTGACTGTCGAAATATTGTGAAAATAAATCTGTGATTTGAATGAATCATGATCTTCTCAGCAGTTCTCTACTTCATTTCACTATACACACAGTTGTTTCTATTATTGATCAAAATGCTGATCAAAATGAAACTCCAATATTACAATCAAAGTTATATGATTCGAATTAGCCTTATCTATTAATCGAATTAGCAACATTCCATCACTGGTGCAGTTAGATACATAGACAGGGAGCAACAAAAATATACGTTAAAAATCCAGCAGCTCTTTACAGCTTTATAAGTTATAACTTAAGATCTACCTATCACGCAAACTTTATTGTAGTTACTCTTTAACATAAAGCAGAACTTCAGTTTGCGCTTGTGTTCGATGATAAATTGATAACATTGATAACATTGATAAAGCTTGAGCGACATCATCAAATGTAATTTCTATGTATATTCGCACCGCATTAAAAACAAAGAGGCTGTATGTTATGAATAATGTTATTATGTATCTATTATAGTTTTTTTCTATGAATCAGAATAAAGTATTGATAAACATTTTCAATGTATGAGAAACTTGTAGTTTGGATAATTATTATATATTATATTATGTGTGTTATTTATTATTACATGTTTTGTCTTGTGTCTTTTTACCGAAATGACACTGTTTCTTTAAATGCCTATATCAAAGATTTTTCTCTACACTAAAACCCAAAAATTGAAGGACTGATCTGAAAAATTAGCCACGCCTGCGAAAATAATCAGTCACAGTCTGGTTAATAAAACTTACCAGTCCGGACTGAGACTTGCTTACTTCTGGTTGCATTCAAGGTAAATAAAAAAGAAAAAATTCAATATATTAATAATAGTGATAGAAATATTTTATGTTATGAGATGATAAATTTTCTTGTTTTATATCAACACAATATAGTTATTGCAAACATATTTACGACAACTTTATTTTATATTAGAATAAATATTAAAACTTTTATTAGTAAAGTCCAGGATTGTCGTTTAAAGAAGAAATTCTTTTTTTTCCAAACATATTTTTATACATTAAATAATGTGACATCACAAGTAGTAGTAGAAACAAAAATATTTTTAATTAGCAGAATGTTTTTTAACCGTATTCACTCCTAAAATCATATATATAAAAGTTTTCTATATAAAAATATCTAAGTAACTACCATATCTGAACCAAGCTTTCAAACATTTTTCAAAAATAAAGCGGCACCACATTGAAGCCATTTTTGTTGATCCGATCCGCACGGAACATTTAAACGTGTCACTATTTTATCACGATCAGAATTAAAATATACGGGTAACGAAATTGTTTCTCGAGTACCTTGTTGGGAAACATCCTATAAAAACAAAATGGTGAGCAGTCACAAAATGGAGGCAAAAGTGGTGATCGACCTACTTTTGGCACCCATGCAATATAACATGGAGGAAACGCACTGACACTTGGTGAATCGGGCGCATTTTCAACTAATCTTGATCCGTCAAACGAACAACCTTCTAGTTGTAATCCACCAATTTTAATCGGTATTTTGGCATGTTTAATTCCATCCGAACTACTCCATGACGCCACCAATGCTAATTCATCCATAGATACTTTACTCTCACGTGCTGTTTGTTGTCGTAAAGCATTCAAAAATGTATCAGGACGAAAAAGTTCAGATAAATTAATTGTATGTTGAAAGAGATCACTTTCTTTTGATAATGACCAAGTTTGCATTGCTTTTGCCCGTGCAACAACTGCGCGAATATATTGCATTGGATCCGATGGACCTTCCCAACGTTCTTGCCATATTTGTGGCGTCTAAGTAATAGAAAAAGTTATCATCACATATCAAGGAGAAAAATAGAAAATAAAAGAATTTTGTACAATTTTGTAAATCAGAATAAAAATGAAAGAAAAATCAAGGAGAAGCTGGATAAATAGAGACCATAAACAAGTCGTATTTCTTGCTAATAAACGTAATCGATTATTATAGTACAGCATAGCACTGATTATTCTGATCTAATTTAAGTAATCACAAGCATTTTATGATCCAAGAGTTAATTATCAGCAAGATACTTACTCCCCAATGCCATTGTCCAACCTAAATAATCTGCTGTTAGAGATTGTGAACTGAAATTTTTCTAATAATTACGACCATTTACATGACGTCACTAACTCAATAAAAGAACAAAGACTATGCTGTTATGTGGCTACAGTTAATGATATAATGTGCTGACAAGTGTCCGTTTCTGGTATTTTCCTTACAGTTAACAAACGACCAACACATCGTTACTATAGTCATCAAAGTTCCGGCCTGAAAGCTGGTGTGACGCACAGTTTTTTACTTTTAGCTGCTTGAACTCATTATGCACACTCGTTAACCAAGTGCACTAGCTCTCCGAAAGGCTATGAAGACTAACCGGAGGAACTATACTGTATGACACAATGCAATGACTATGCTATCAGATCGATGATCCGAGGCACACCAACAAGGTTTTTGCTCACAATAGTCACCGACGAAGTTCGAGCACTGCATTATGAAGTGCGTGACGAACAATATAACTACTCAGTCTTCATGTTGTCACTGGCTCTATGACGCTCTAGCTGATCACAAATTTTACGAAAACATCAACTAAGTTATAGTTAAAAGAGGCATTATCATAATTTTACTACAAAAATAGTTAAAACTTTGAAAAACCTAATTATTTTTACAAACTTACTTCTCGTTGTAACAAATCTTTTGCAAATTCTTGAATATCGTTTGTTATTAGACTAACACCACGAATCACTTTTGATAATGAGGCAAGGTTTTCATGTATATTTTGTACAAGGTGAATACCATTGTAACGTTCTAATTGTAAAAATGATTTGATTGGTGGTGATGTACCATCTTCGGATGGTAATGATACTTTGGTTTTAATTAAATCAGAATCCTAAATGTTACTTATATTTCAGAATTGAAAGAATAAAATAATTTTTGCGTTTATACCTGATTTAATTTTTTCCATAAGTTTAATAATGGAGTCAATAATATACTCCATTTTTCTTTATCAAACTTTTCTACTTCCACATCAGTTCTCATCAAGATTTTTAACGAATTGATTATCTAAACAATTCATAAATGTATCGTTTAGAATACAATAAGATATGCTAAAAATCTCTAATATTACCTGTGTACTATTTATTCGTTGTGCTGAACCTTCAATATTTGCTGGTAAACCAAATGAACTTGGTAAATCTTGATCATCTAATTTATCACATATTTCTTTGTATGACTATAACATAATACATTAAGATGACACTTTATTCTCATTTTCGTTTACTTACACCATGTTCAGTCGAATTTGGCAAACTAATGCCTGGTCCAAATTTTATTTTTAAACCCTTTGCACCACCAAATATAGCCGAATTAAAAAATTGTGTTAAATATGATTTTAATACATCAGTATCAACTGGATTATCGACTCGTCCACCATAAATGGCTTGATCAAACAAACCATGAACAAATTCCCATTGTATTTCACCGTTATCTAAAGAAGAAAACAAAAAAATAGATCAAAATATAATTTTCGAAATGTTCCTAAAACACGACTTACTTCGCTTAACAGCTTGTTCACATAAATTATTGATTATTTCATAACCAGCGCGTAAATCAGCTTGAGAAAATTCATAAAATTTTGTCCAACCCTAAAATAAAATTTTGTTGAACATCTATTACAAGTGAAGAGATAAAAATTCTTACTTGTGGGATATATTTTCGTCGTTCTTGTACAATAGCATGAAACCACGCTAACGCGAAAAGTGCTTGTGATCGTGTAACACTACCATGACTAAACATTTCCGGTGTCCATATTTCAAATGTACGTAATAAATTTTTCTTAATACCAGGTGGTGCTTCATACGTTATTTTTATACTTGACTGTAGTAGAATAGTTGGAAATTTTGGATGTACTTCAGATGTTAACCATAAACGAAAATCTTTATGAGGTTTCAAAATATTTAATTCCTTAGAAGAAAGAAAAGAAAAGAAATAATATGAAATTCTGTCAAAATTCGTAAAAAAAACTTGTTAAAAAATACTTTTTCTAATGTTGATAACCATGATGTAACCAAATGGAGATTTTTAAGACATAGCCATGTTCCTTGAGTGGAACATTTTTTTAATAGATCAATTGCCACTATCATTTGTCCTTGACCCATGGCTATCTAGAAGGGATATAACGATTTTATTCGAATAATTTCAGCATATTGTAATTGATTACCTCTGAGTATTTATCTTTTCCAACAATTTCTGTTGCTAAATCTCTCAATTCTGCCGATGGATCAGCACCAGGAGAAATGACAATTAAAATTGGTTCAGTGGAAATTGTTTCTTTTGAATATAATTTTTTTAGATTTAATGTTTCAGGTGATATGTCATTTATACGCAATGATTGACAAACAAATTGACGCATAGCACTTTCTAGACGATCAGGACGAAATGCTTGAATAACAAGTAATTGTTGAAATGGTGTCAAACGTTTATCTTCTGGAAATGATAATTCACATTCATTTGTTGAATTCCATTTTACCCATGATGAATCATCCAATCGTAAGTCAGAAAAAAATTGAGGAAAATTTGTCTAAAAAGAAAATCACAAACATTTATTTTTTGAGATGAATTAATTCACCCGAAAAACAAAGTGTATACCTTTAGCGCGGTAACATCAAATGCTCGTTCTTCATTAACCCATTGTGGTAATGAACGTGTTTCTTTAACATCAGCCAATGATAAACCAATAAAATGTTCGAATTCCTACAATATTTTCTATTGTCAATAGAAACACAAGAATAAAATTGTTATATATACTCACATTTTCAAGAAATTTTCTTGGAAACATGCCATGCACTAAATGCATAGCAAACATCAGTCGATCAGCTTTGAATAATGAACGTGTTATGTATGCATAGATCATTTTCAACAATGTCTTTGTCAATAATGATATACGTTCGTCAGTTGAATTTTTCTATTAAAAAAAAAGCGATTGAACATATTTTACAAATAGAAATTGAAAATATATTTAAATATACGCAAGCAACACGAAAGCTGTTTCAATAAAGATTGAACATGAAAGAAAAAGCTTGTGATCATATAGTTTTTGAGATATAACAAGAGAATTAGTATAAGACAATGACAAGTTTGATAACTGAAAGTCGAAAAAGCAAAATAAAAGTATACAATTCTTTTCCACTGATAGTTTCTTGTCAAAAATGTGAACGAACGTAGAATTTGTCTTAGTCTCTAAAATTTCACTCTCATTTGGCACATAATATGTGAGTTTATAGAACAAAATCAGCAAAACACAATTGACAAAGAAATGCTCACACAAATATTCACTCACACTCACTTACATTTGCCTAGAATAGAACTCAATATTAATTTCTTTATACTTAAACATATTTATTGACTATTATGAAAAACTTACATCTGTTCGTTCTAAACTTCGTTGAAATAATCTTAAAAATGATGCCAAACTAAATTTGTACATATTATTTACTTTTGACAAATCGGATATAACAAAATATAATTGACTACCATGTTCAGCTAATGATATATAATCATTTCGTTCCTAAAATTTAATTATTATCTTGTAAAGATTTTTTATAATCTTGGTCAAACATATAAATAGATACTTACTTTATCTAGTGCGGCACCAAGTTGTGATGATTCTTCGAGTGCACTTTGTATAGTAGCTGCTTTTTCTTTTGTTTTATTTAATGATGAAAGTACTTCTTTATTTTCTAATATATTTCCTTTAGCATTTGCTAATTCCTATAATTAAATGAATATATTTTGTTAATTTATTAATTTTTACTAAAATACTAAATATTTTACTTCTAATAATTGATCTTCTAATTTTGCCAATTCAATTTTTAATTCTTCTTCTTTACGTAATAAATCAGTTTTTCGTACTTCTAATTCTGGTTTTTCATGTTGAATAGCAGTGGCCAATAACTATACAAAATTTTTGAATTAAAAATTAATTATTTTCTTGTCATCCGACTTACTTGACCAGTTAAACCAGCTCTGGTCGTTGTAAAATTAACTTCATTGACAATTGATTCCATATCCGGCAATAATTCTGGATTTGGATTTCGAGTAGTTAAATAGATACGAAAATCAGGATTATAATCAATTGTCTTTTCACCAATTTGTACAACATGACGTGGTCCTACATGGTAATAATAGCAATTAAGATATTTATATATTATCAGTAGAAAAACAACTAGTATATATTAAATATATTAGTCATAAATCAATGATACAAACCTTGCGCTGCTAAATCTTGTCTGAGTACTGGATATAATACGGGTTCAACACCATCAACTTCTTGTACAATTAATGTTTTACCAAATCTAACAGCAAGTTCAAGTTGAGTAGTAAAATTACTATCCTAGAAAAGTACATCATATATAGATAGTACTATTATATATTGATAGAATTAGATATTTACTTGTTGATTAATGACTTCTACTTTTTTATCTTTTAAATGTGTTTTGAGCCATTCGGTGGCCCGAGATGATGGATCAACCAAAAATGGACAAAGTTTAGACTAAAAATAGAAAATTAGTTGTTATTTGTTATTAGAACATAATTAAAATTAAATCTATTATTTAAATTGATGTACATACTCTTAGAATAACTACAGCATTTTCCATTGACAAATCATCGGATGGTAATCCTGCACTTTTCCATATCAGTTGTTCACTTTCAGTTGATAAAAATTTTCTAAAATCAAATTTTTCTGTTATATTTAATTCTTCTTTCCATTTTTTCATTTTTATTATTCGAATATCTTCTGATTGACCGGCCAAATAGGTAATAAATCCAGCTGATAACAAACATAATTTTGGTAATGTTTTCAATTGTCCTTCTAATTCATGTACTTGTGCCGACCATCTTATTGGATAATGATCATAAATGAGTATGAATTTAGAATGTTATTCTATTAATTACTTACCTTGAATATTCTCCTTCTAGTTTTCCAACTAAATTCTGCGCAGCATCAATTGTTTCTTGAGCCTTTTCTAAGTCAACTTTTAAACGTTGAGCATCATTCGTTGTACGTTCAAATGTTGTACGTAATGTGGACACTTTATTATCTACTTGTGATAATTCGCTACGTAATTCATCCATTTTTCTCGTAGAATGATCTAAATTTCTAAAAAAAAATAGAAAAAAAGTTAATTTTAAACAAAAAATTAATTTTAAATTTGTTTAAGAAGTCTAACTTTTTCAATTTATCTTGTTCATCTTCTAATGGTCGAATTTTTTCTAATACTTTTGAATATTTGACATTTGCTGAGACCCATGCCGCTAACGGAGCAGCTACTTGTGATGCTTTTGCTGCATTCTATAATAATAAAATATTCAGTACACTATTATACAATTATTAATAAAAATTACTTCTGGTGTAAATGAATCAGCTTTTTTTCTTAGAAGTTGTTCAACTGAATCACGATTATCTTTTGTCACATTTCTTGGATCAAAATTTAATATATCTTCTTTGACACCACGTCTACCCAAAAATCTATTCATTTTAATTAGAAAATAGATTAGTAAAAATCAAGAAAAAAATGGATTGCTAGAAAAACTTACGCTTTCATTGATGTCCATGATGTATCGAGTACACCCATTAATTTCAAGACACCTTCGAGAATATCTTTAATTACATCTGGTGGTGCACGTAATGAACGTATTTCAACTAATGTCTCTGGACGAATTGAACCAACAGCTTGTTTTGCCTGATCAATTAATGGTTGTGTTTCAGCCAATTCATCATCAATAACACGTTTACGTTTTTCAATAATAACTGTTTCTTCATTTACTTTGCCTTTTAAATGTTCCATTTCCGTTTTTTGTTGACCAGCATCCTATAAACAAAAATAATTTAAGAGTCATCGATTATTTTTAAGTTTTCTTCTATACCGCCATGCTTTTTGTTATATCACTCAATGCATTATCAGCTTCTCGTTGTTTAATTGCTAATTCTTGTTGTTTATCTTTTGCTTTGTTTTTTAAATCATCAACAATTGTTCTCGCTTCATTTAATTTTGACACACCACTTTTTAAATGTTGTTGTCTTTTTGTAATACCTTCTTTTTTCGATGAATAAACGGTACAATATGTTTGTAAAAATGTTAAATAACGTTTTGGTGTCGAATGTTTTGGATCAATATTTTTATAGATAATGTAAAATGATTTTAATAATTCTTCATCAATAACAGCTGTTGATTTTGACTTGCCAGTAGCAGCACTAGTATCATCCGTATTTAAAATATAGGGTACAATCTAAAAGAGTGTATTTATATGAAATAATCGTCAAAAATAATACAAAAAAAAAAGAAGTTTTTATTTACTTTTAACATTGACTCTTTCGACCATCCTTCCATCCATTGTACGGCACATTCTTTGAAAAAAGCTGGATTACTCTGACAAATAACCGTAAAATCAGGTCGAGTAAAATCCATTACCAAAACAATATGAAGATTTATTTTTACTCCTATAATAAATATATTTTATATTTTCTCTATTTAATTTTAATTATTTCAAAATATTATACTTTGTGCAAAATATTGAACCATTGTTCCTCTAAAACCTTCTTGTGCTGATTCTTCTCTCAATGGTCCAAGAATAGTTTCAAATTCATCTGGTGCATATAATCCTGGTACTTCACCAGCTGATAATAAACTATTTATTAATTCAACAAATGTTGTTTCAATAAATTGATAATCTTCCATAAGTAATATACATTGTTCACCATCAACTCCGGCACTTTGAATAATCTAATTAAAATGATCATATATTAAAATTTCTTTATTTTAAATAATATTAGACTCTCTAATTACCGTTTTTAAATCGGCTTTAAATTGTTTCATACCATAATTACGACCAACTTTGGGAGAAAATAATTTCATATTATTCATGGCAGCAACAACGCCAATAGCTGTTCGTCGGCCTACACCACTTCGTCCAGCTAATAATAATGAACCACTAGGTGTGGTTAATTGACGATCACATCGTGCCATTGATTCTAATACTTCACGAAATATAAATACATCACTATCACGATAATCGGCACCTAGAAAAAGAAACAAAAATATTTTCATTTTTTTAAAATAACTATTTTAATTAAATAAATCTTACGAAATCGTGCAATGCCACGTTCAACAAGTGGAATTAAATCTTTACTAGATAATTTTGATAACATTTTACCAGCTGGTGGAAGTATTCGTCTCGTTCCACTATTCAACCATGATACATAATAAGTATCTTCAAAAAGACAAGATAAAAAAAAGTAAAATTTAATTAATAATATATCATCATATACCATTCAATGCGCTTAATGCATTTGATGACCAATCACTACGTAATATATGTTCAATAAGTTGATCAAATTTAGCACGTGCTTCGTTTCCAACAAGTCGATCTTTAAACAATCTAATAAATAATCAAAAAACGATTTTTATTTTAAGTGAATAGAAAAATAATAACTAAGTCAAACCTGCATGCTTCATATGTCCACACTTCTAGGATGCTATCGGCTGATTGATCATTACCAATCGATGAAAAATCATATCGTAAAAAACTTAAACACCATCGTGTTAAATCTCGTGGAGTAAATAAATAATGACTTTGTTCATCTTGAGTAAAACGAGAACGTAACTAAAATGATTATGATATTATAAATATTCTCAATCTTCTTACAATTCAAGAAAAAACAGACAATTAAAATATATTTTTAAGCGGTTAGATAAATGAGAAAATGTTATATTTTACTTCATTATAAACATGGATCATTGATAATGCTAACTGATGTATTTTTCCACTATTTGACCAAAGACGATGATTTTGTAATTGTGCTTGAAATATTGGTCTTAAATAGGCTCCATAGATTGTTTGTAATTGTTCTTCATTTGGATATCTATCAAAATAAAATATGAGAATCAAGTACAATAGTTCAATATTCAACCTATTATTGATGATATACATACCCCACTGAACATATTCTCACGATTGAAGTAAAACGTGTTGATAATTTATGTCTACCTAACGTATTTAATGCATTCATACTACCAACAATTTGAATATTATCTAAACCAACAAATTCCAAATTTTCATCATAAAATCCGTTATAGGTTAAAATCTATAAGGAAAAATTGTTCATTTTTACATTTAATATTGATTAGAAGAAACATACCTGTTGTAAAAATGCAATTAATTGACTTGTACCCCATTTGTCTGGTCTAAAATGACATTACTATTACATGTTTTCCAGAGACAAATGTCAGATATATTTACTTTGGTAAATTAATATCTTTCATATAAAGTATTAAATTTTCACAATCCTTTGGTTTATATGTTCGTCCATTAATCGATGAAACTTGGATACATGATTGATTCAATTTTTGTAATACATGAATTGGTGATGTTTGAGCACTACAATGAAGTATGGCTACTTGAGTTGAACGTAGCTGACGAAAACAATAACGTAATAAGGTTCTAAAATAAATAATGAAAATATTGACTATTTTATATCATATTAGTTTTGTGACTATTACCCTTTGCCACATCCATCAGGTCCAACAACTAGAAATGGTTTGCGATGTTTGGAATCCAACCATGGTAGAAAATAATCGAGATAACGTTGAATATCGACTGTACGAATAACAGGTAAATTGAATGAATTTGTAAAATTTTCTGGTGTCAAATCATATTTTTCCTAAATAGAAAGCAGTTTTTTATTATATTATACAAAAAAAAAAGCGGATGAAAAGTTCTTTACTTCATTAGCATAACTAATTAAACTCTTTGTTTTTTCATCGTAAGCTACAGATAATATGTTATTTGGATCTGGAGCATGTTCACCCATTATTTTAAACACCTACATAGAAAAAACATCATTATAATCCCAAAGTATGGTTTGTAAACCAGCTTACTTCACGTGCAAATGTTTCTTTCGATTTTTCACCAAGATTTCCACCAAGTCCACGTATTAGTCCAATAGTAAATAGTGATCTTTCTTTGACACCATGCAAATGAGATAATCCATTTAATACAGTACCAATCAATGTTGTATCAACAACATAATCACCCTAATTGAACAGAAACAAAAAACTTCATAGAAATTTTGATACATATAAGAATTTTGTTATTTTTCCGTGTTATCAAATTTGCCTAACTTTGGCGAATCAATCGCGATTTTTCAGCAATATTTCTATGACGACAAGCAAAAACATCGCACAATTAATCGGCGATTTTTTCCGTTTGTCGTCGTAGAAATATTGCTAAAAAATCGCGATTGATTCGGCAAAGTTAGGCAATTTTGACAACATTTTGGGTTACCTGTTTGGTAACCCAATTGAATGCTTCATAAAAATAATCGTTGATAAATTGTTCGGTCATGGTTCGTGTATCATCTGGTTCTTTGGCTAACCATGATTGTACAACAGCTTTAACATCTGTATCTTCATCACTGAGAAAACAAAGAATGAAGATTATTTAACATTCTTAAAAGTATAGACAACTTTCTACAATGTTACCTAAGAAATATCATTCCCATTCTCGATATTGTTGCTGGCGATGCACAACTTAAATCATGTGTTTCAAATAGAAAATTAATATTCGGTCCAAATTGAATACGTTCACCACTCGGCATTGTTAATAGACGATTATCATCCAAAACAGAATTCAATGATTCAACCCATTCTGGATCAACATCACCGTCGCACACAATCCATGAATTAATTTCTATACAAATAGAAATATTAAAGTTTTCAAACGTAACTTAGCTTAGACTGGGCATACCTAATGGTTCTTTGACAACTGCTCGTGATGCAGCTGTTAAAACTCCATCAGACCATTCTCTTGTATCAATATCAATATGTCCAAGTAATTGAGTACGTGGCATCGATTTTGGATTCATTACGTAGGTTTTTACACTTTGTCCGATTTTTTGTAATGCATAACGTAACATACTCCATAAAACGGATTTACCTAAATTGTGTCATATTATGTTGACTTTATAGGAAAAGATAAGAGAATGGATTACCTGATCCACTTGGTCCCACAATCACTACTCCCATTCGTTGACGAAGTTGTTCATATAATTCAAGAGCTTTACGAATCTATAATATGACAACTGTATTCAACTTATTAACCTTTAAAATTTCTCTCTACCTGCATATCATTTGATAATAAATGATGTTCATTATAAACTTCGTTTAATGCTAGACGTAATGTTTCATACTCGATATCTTTCAGTAATACTCCTGGAAATATGTCTTGTAACAATGCATCAAAACGTTTACAATCACCAAACGTCAATTTTGACAATGTGTTTATGCGCGCCGCTTGAACAACTAATTGTAATTCAAGCTGAGATGACACATCAACTAGAATATAAAACATTGGTATTTTGAATATTTTGTTGTTTAATTATCGTACCTTTATTTGCTCTGGCATTTTTTAATAATGTTCCACATCCTTTCAAAACAGTTTTTAATGCTCGTAGACCCCAATCATAATGTTGTTGTGTAGTCAATAATTCTTTACATAAATTAAATAGTGCCACTAATTTTCTTGCCAATATATTTGCTTGTTTAAAACCATCAGAATATAATATAACTTCAGCAATTAATTCATTATTTGGTTTTGACATTGCCACAGGTCGAAATAATTGTTTAAGATTATCCGGTAATTTTGAACGACCACCATATCCTTTACCAGCTGGATTTAGGGTTACAAATATTCCCGAATTTGGATTGATATTAATTTTACGATCTAACAATGTTAACGATGATGAACCACTTTTTAATGCATCTTGTATCACTTGAATTTGCATTGATACAGCAGATAACACAGCTTCATCCAAACGATTAAACTCATCAAAACAACCCCAAGCATCTTAAAAAACAAACATTAGATTAATACAGAATGGTATATAGAGAACGTTTGTGATACGCACCACATTTGCAAATACCAATAAATATTCGACCAATCGATTTGACATCAATACCCTATATGAACGATATGTTTGTTTGTGTGTGTGTGTATGAAATTAAGATTTCCATGACCTTACTTCATCACAATTGAATACGAGTACTTGTCGTCCAAAGGTTGACCCCAATGCTTTCACAGATTCAGTTTTTCCAGTGCCTACAGACACACAGACAAGTATTAATCGTATTCAGTGAAAGTTCATGTAAGAAAATCTCACCTGCTGGACCATAAGGATTTCCACCAAAACCCATGTGCATACCTAAAATAGTCAAGTTTTTCTAAACTTTGTTAAGTTAAGTTCATATTAGTACGGCTAACCCTGCGTTAATGTTAAATAACATTTATCTGTTAAGGGGGTGTGAACTAATTTCGGTGCATTTCCTTGATATTCGTATGTATAGTTAAATTGAGCATCCACCATACGCATTATAGCCTTGTTATTTTCCAAATAAAACCTTCAATAAGAGAAACATCATAAGAATCTGTAGCTAACGCCGTTTATAAATCAATGTCTCACCTCAATTGTTTTTGCCATAGCCAATCGAATAAATTTCTCACTCTTGAATCTCTTAATTGTTTTACAACATCCATATTGTGTATAGTATCCATAATTAATGCTTTATATTTTAGATCCATCACAACACCTTCGATTGTATCTGTATTTATATGAACATTTGTATATTTTTCCAATATTTGTTGAACATCGCTCAAACATTTATCTAATTGACCACTACGAATTGCTTCTTCACATTTTTCCGTAAATAAAATCAATTCAGCAAGACAAGATATCTAAAAAATGAGACAATTGAAGTTTAAGTTTAAATCTACATACGAAACATTTACTTGTGATGGATATTTTTCAATTGGTATTTGTCCAAGCTGTTTCTTTGAATCGTTTAATGCATTAACCAATAATTTTTGTAATGTACTAATCATTTCTTTTGATAATTCGTTCAACCATTCCTAGAAAAAAACTCATATTTTTTTTTCCACATGTTCTTTCTATTTTTGTTTTTCGAATTCTTACTTCAACAGATGTTGTTATACGAATTTTAGTTGATAATGGAACAATTTCACCATCGAGCGAGCGCATCGCTAATATATGTTGATTTTGATCATCAAATCGGACAGAATGGATACCAGCAAATAGTTTTTTCAAATGTGATTGAATTACATTTGGATTTGTCGCTAAATAAATGATCCGAATTTTTAATAAATGATTTGATAAGGATTCTCTTCGGTCCCGAAGTAAAACATTTTTCTTTGAAAAATTGAGTTTAACATGTTTTTATGTACAGTCAAACTCTTTAAAATGATAGTCAGTTCTTTTCTACACAATTTTTGGCAACAGCGCAATATTTCATCATTTTTTACTTCTCTAAATTATTTTCATACTTTACAAAGATGAGCAAAACTTTTTAAACTAATCAGTGTGATGCTTTGTTTTTGTATTTTTGTCATTTGGAGTTAACTAAGATGAATTTATGAAAATAAATTAGTTAGACTCACGGTTTGATTTTGTCTATTAAAAAAAACAATTTAAACACGATCGGCCAGGGTACAAGAGATGAAATGCTGCTTTGAGAAACAGCCATTTTTTACTGTTCCATTATATACGACGGAAAAACTCAGCGTAAGGAAAAAACGAATCTAGCAGAATTTTTTCATTACTCAGTGAATACTACTCATCAAGATCTATCCACCCTGAAAAATGAGGTATTTTGCATTAAGTCTTCTACGTTCTTTAGAAGTGTAGAAAAGATAGAAGTGATCTTTTTTTAAATGCAATAAGTTCATTACCTTGTCCAAGTATTTCTAATAAATCATCATCACCAATAAAATAAAATCTTGGAAATATCGATCGTTTTTCCTGAGAGAAAAAAAAGGAGAACAAATTAATTACTATTGATCTTTATTGTCTATCATATGGAGTTTATACTTCTAGAAGTTCATTTAACGCTTTTTGACATCTGCCTAATTGATCCAACATTGTTTTCAATATCATCGATAAATCTTTTCGTTGTGCTAATTGTACAAGACGAGAATCTTTCGATATATCACTCATAATATCACGAAAATCTTTATCCACAGTTTTAAAACGTGCTTGTTCTTTTGGTAATGCACCTCTACCAAATATTGGTTCCAAATAGACCCATTTTCGTTGTATTTGATTTAGATGATGTAAACATTCATCTAAAATTCCTAAACGTTGTTCCCATACTTGTGCTTTATCTTCAAAATTTTTATAATATTGTGAATCTTTTAACGATGATAATAAACTTTGATTATCTCCAATTTGTGTAAATAAATCTTTCCAATCTTTAATTATTTGTAATTTTTGTTGTCTAGTATCCTGATAATCGGTTAGAGAAAATTGAGCACTCGTACCCCATACATCTAATTCATGTAATGCTTCACGAATAGTATGTTCAGCTTGTGCTCGAGCATTTAAATCCTAGTTGAAATATAATAATATTTGATTACTATTAATTTATATAATTTAAAAAAATATGAACTAACCTTAACAGCTTCAGCATTAGATATTATTTCTTGTTTTGATTTTAATATATCTCCAAATGTTAATTTTTCAATAGTTGTACCACGAGGCATTTTTAATATACGAAATAAATCGAGCCAATGATCAGGTGATAAAGCTTCACCTCTTACCCATTTAAAAAGTGGACTAACTTCTTTATATAAATCAATATCTTGTTGAATTCTCATATGCATTGTACTTGTTGATGATGATTGTGTACTACTACCACCTTTTTGTTTTCCTCTTGATGATGTTGTATCATTTGTTTTTTCATCTTGACTGAGTTTTTTCAATTTTTCTTGCCAATTTTGTAAAAATTCATCAAAACGATAAGTTTTACTACGAAATGTAATCCAATCTTCTTTTGTTAATTCATTTAATTCTTGTTGAAATTCTTCATATATTCCCCAAACATTTTTTATTCGATTTATATCCGTTGTTACCTCGTCTAAATCTTGAAAACTGGGCTCATCCAAACCAAACATTTTAAATTCTTCACTGTAAAAAAAAAAAAACAATCATTTTTTTTTTTTATTTTTAAATTATATTCAATCTCATTTCTTTCTACTTACATTAATTTTTCTTTTTGTTTTATCATCTCTTGCATTTCTTTCTCTTTTTCGCGTACTAATTTCAATGATTCAGTACATTTTCGTTCATCTTCCATATCATGTTCTTTCGGTCGAAATTGTTGCCAACGTGATTTTAATTTATCACTTTCTTTTAAAAATGTTTCATATCGTGATTGTAAATTTTTTTTTAATACATCTTTTTGTTCTTGTATCATTTGTTGATGTGAATCCATCATTGTTTCAAATTTATCAATTTTCATTTGTAATTGAACTAATTGTTCATGACCACCACCAGCCACTGAACGTAATAGTTTATTTTTTGATTCAACTTTTTCATACAAAGGTAAAACCTAGAATATAAACAAATTTTTTAAATATTTTAAATTTTAAATTATTTTATTTCTATTCCCTACATCTCTTCGTTTAGCATTTAATTCTTCATGTCTTTTATAGGCATTTCCAATTTCTTCATGTGTTTGTGGTCGTCCCTGTAATGATTCTAAACCTTCATTAACAAATGTATCAATTGATTGTATATCTTTAACAATAGCACGTTTTAAATGATTTAACATTGCATCAAATAATCGTTGTAAATGATCTTCAATTGATGCTTTCAATGGACTCGTATTTACAGTAAAACAATCATATTTCACTTGACTATACAAAAGAAAAGAAAAGAATAAAATTAATTTCTAGCAAAAATAAATATATGAATTGAATTATTATACTTTGGTAATTTTTCAGCATCACGACCACGAATTTTTAAAGCTTTAAAATTTCTTTCCCAATCGGAAACATCTTGAAGATTATTTTCAACTAATTGATCAATATCCAATTGGCCAATAACAACCCATTCCTAAAATATATATATATATATATACAGTTAAATAATGAAAAAATAATTTAATAATTTTAAATAATTTTATATTTCATACTTTAAATTGATCAATACCAAACTCTAATCTAGCAAATAATTCATTTGATTTATAAAAACAACTGATAATTTGTTGAGAATAACGTGCCATTATACTTTGAAATATTAAATTTTTTCCACTTGTTTGATCACTACAACCTTTAAAATTTAATGGTATAGATAGAAAACGTTTCATTTCACGATAATATTTTGATTTAATATCTTCAATTGATGGACTATATTGAATTGTTTTTTGACTAAATAAAAAATAATACAAAAAAGATGAATTCATTTATCATCTAATTATATCTAAATTAATTTACCGAAATACAAGATCAACCTTAATTTCTGGTAAATTTTCATTTAATGATTCTAATCCAATAACATATTGTACTTCTAATGCTTTGTACAATTGTCTATCCCAATATGAACGCCATGGTTTCATATTTTCAGTTGTATAACCCTTAAATATAAATAAAATATTAATTTTGAAATTAGATAAACGATAGATAATAAAACTAAAAAATATTACTTGTGATGTTATATCATCCATAATTTTTCTTATATCTTGTACTTGATCTTTCCATTTTTGTTGTTGTCTCAATAAATCAATATTCATCATATTACAAACAATTTCTGTTATTTGTGTATGTTGTTTACGTAATTTACGATTTTCTGTACTTAATTTTTCTGCAGCACTCTGCAATGTTTGAATATAACGTTCTAATTGTTCTGGATTATCCCAAGTAATTTGTACACCGTCACCACCTCCACCTTCAAACAAATAGCAATCAAAATTAAACAAATAAAAAAATAAAAGATAAAGGTATACATACGTCCACGTGATACTTTTGGATCTTTAACAAGTTTTTCAAAATTTTTGGCCAAATCTAACATCATCGATTGTTGAGATGGTAACATTTGTGTATCAATTGTATTATAGAAATGAGCAACCTAGATTGTGAATTTTATTTTTTATTCTATATTTAATTATAAGTTCTAATGTTACCTGTTTTAGTACGAGACCATGTTTAAAAAATTTTTCACCAATTGCCACACATTTACTAATTTTGGATGGTACTTCGTAGCTAAGTGCTGACAGTTGACGAACTTCACGTAATAAAGTCACTAAACGATCACCATATAATACACATAGTTTACCATCTTTTTGATCAAGTTCCATTAGACGACCGCTTGTTTCTAAACTATATGTATGAAAAACCAAACAAATGATTTTATTTGATGATCGAAGAATGAGTGAGAGTGTGAGAAAAAGGCTTACCTCAATTTTTCTTGTGGATCATCAATTGCACGACTTGTATCTTGACACCATTCTTTGTATTTATCTTTTCTCCAATTTGTTAATTCTTTTTTTAAAGTTATTGTCAATGTTGATAAACGTTGATAGCCGGATAAATCACCTAATAACATTTCACCGGTTTTTAATACTTCATCGATCTTTTAAGGAAAAATAACAATAGAAAACAAAATAAATATTTTAATTATCAACTAAAATATTACTTTTGCTTCAATTTGTTTAACATATACGATGGCACCAACAATTTCTGTTTGATTGACGCCCATGGGCGGTTTTCGTCTTCCGTTACATAAATTATTAAATTCTTCATTTAAATTACGAACATAACTTTCTAATTGTCCTAGAAGTAATTCTCTAAACAACAATAATGTTCATTTTATTATAATTTTTAAATATAGTGAAACAAACAGACCTTTCTGATGTCAATTCTTTTCTAATTTGTTCACGTTTAATTAAATCACAAAAACGTGTAAAATCTCTCAACATTTGTTGTGGATTTGATCGTATTTTTTGAAAATGCTCTTTTAATTTTTTGGCCACCTCACGATCAGTGGGTTGCATGACACGTTCAAACTGTGAAACAGCCGCCCGCCATAATGGCTCTGTATATGGATTATATTGAATTGGATTTAGACCGCTGAATGAAGAATATGCTTTAGCGGGTGGCAAACCATCCGGTTGTGAACTAAATCGAATACTTTGTTCATATGATGAACGAACACTAATGATCTAAATGGAATGTTAATTGTAATAATTACTGATAAATGATACTTCACAGAGTGTTGCGCTTACTTCGTATAATCGTTTATTGAATTGTGTTAGAAAATCGGCTTGAAATGGTTCACCTTTCCATGGATGATGTGGAAATGCTCTCCAGTGTTTGTTTGTTAATGTTTGTGTTGCATATGCCCAACGTTCACAAACATTCGCACCATTTCTTAATTGTTCTTTCATCTGTACAAAATTTTTTTGATCTTGCCAAAGATCAAGAGTTGATAATTGTTTTTGAACAGCTTGAATGAGCGCATTTGATGTAATAGTTAACAAATGTTTCATTCTTGCTTCTGGATATTCATCATAATCTAATTGTTGCCATATTTCATCATAAACATCTTGTGTTTGCTCAACAACATCCAATAGTTCAACTAAACTTAATGTATCCAAATTTTCATATGATTTACGTATTGGTTCAAACAATTTAGCAAAATGTGCGGCGCGTTCATTATCTTTTGCTTTTTGTCCAGTAGACGATGCCATTTCAGACCAATAGCGCATTTCTTCACTTGGACGTAGTATACTAGAGAAATTGGATCCTTTCTTGCTCGAAGAAGTAGATGTGGAACGTAATACATTCCCAAGACCGTTTTCTAAATTGCCAAGTGAATTTTGTAAATGTGAATCAATTGTATCCGCATAACGTTTATCTCTCAGAGCGGGTGCAAATACATCTTTAATAATATGATAAAGTGATTCAATAGGTGAATCAATCATTGATGATAAAAATATGTTTGTATATAAATTATCAGGTGTAATAATTTCCGGACGAAATTTGAATAAAACTAAACATTGATTACCATCCGTTAGTTTAATCTAAAGAATATCATTCAACTAACGTATGTATGAAGGAGATAAATGCGTTTAGAACTTACTTCATTTGAAAGATCAATTTGTTTTCCACGATAAGCACATAATATTGCACAATTAGCATCATCAAGAAAGTTGCTTAATGAACGATGATCAAATAAATTTGATAAACTATCATGATCAACAGCAAAATAATTTGATACCGTTGTTATAATATAATTCTTGCGTAAATCTTCCGGCATATCTTGATGTTCTAACAAAAATTTGAGAAAACTAAACTTATAATGCTTTTTTTTCTTTCCTGAACAAAAGTTAGACAAAATCTTCTTCTAGTCTGCCATCAACCACAAAAGAATTTAGTGCTGCACGTACTTAAGGTTAAGGAAGGAAACAAACAAACATTCCTATATCTTTTTTATCTATGTATGCATACACTCAGAAGTTCAGTCAAATTTTTGAACAGTTTATCTCATCTACTTTTGTCCTCATTATCTGTTGAATCACCTTTGTCAAGCTGAAAAATCATTTAGAGTAGAAATTCATTAACTACTATGCATTAGAGAAGAAGATTGTTATCCTGCAGAAGTGAGAAGTCGTTAGATGAAACATTCAGTTGCACATTTTCGGACCCAAGTCCACTTTCTGTCACGACACGAGTTTAAAATTCACGGCAAAATCGTGTAACGCGTTCGCTGTAAGACTCTCGAGATAAGACGCGATATTTTCCGCTCATATAAAAATCGATCTTGACTCTCAAGTATTTTACTATAGTTACTGTTTAGTCACGTTTTTCGTCTTTTTAACGGGAACGCAGACGAATAATATACGCGAGACACGACTGCGCGAGACTATATTAGCCATATCGTAAGCTATTATTAAGATGTGATAAGATTTTGAAACTTTTTCGAAAAACCAGTAAGAGTTATATACCAGATGCATAAGCAAAACGGTGGATAGGATTCGGACGGAAATCGCGCCGCAACCCTGTATCATATCGCGATTATAAGAGAAAAATGCAATCACGACGTAACAATTTTTTCTTACAGTGATCGCGCTCGGATCGTGAAATCCCACCGTGATCACCAAAAAGTCGCTTTACAATCGGGAATTACAAACTTCCGAAAAATAAGAGTTCATCGCGATCGCATCTCGATAACAGCTCGACTTCTTAGCGGTCGCGGCGCGACTCCACGATTCGATCGCGGAGCCAGAACCGCGTTCGTGGGCACGAATGAAGCAAGAAAGTGGACTTGGGGAGTTCTTAAAGTAGTAAAACCAAATAATGAATGCCTCAAAAATTATCGTAAATCATTTTTGATCAAACTGAAAACTCCACTGGCAACTATTCATATCCAATTCAGCCCTAAGTAGTGCAATTTATTCCATGTTCGTTGCTTTTCTACAACAATACAACAACAACTGCATGATCATCATACTGTCGGTGAAAAACACGCTTTTTAATGCAAACAGATGTTTTACGAAAAGTTCTCGATAATTGATTACTCATGTCAGAAGTGGTGCCATTTGTTGAGTATCTTCTTCGTGCAGCGTATCTAAGCAACGCCTTGATTAAGGTGCAGGTCAAAATCGAAAAGAAGTTGCTACCAAATTGCAGCCACAAGTGACTCTTCATAGAAATAGTGAATTTCTATTAATTTCACAGAATTTTTAAAAAAACAGATGGCGCCTGTTTCGCCTGACCGTTTTGAACACTCACGCGTAGTTTGAACACTCATCCATAGTTGAGATGCCTGGAAATTCCTGCCTGGAGGAGAAATATTTTTTGGACGTTTACCACGATCTAATAAGCTTCCATGTCGTCAAAATCATGAAGAAAGTTCTGATTTCTATAATGAGTCATAAAATTCTTTTGCCATTTACGACACGATAAACTAGTCCTACTGTTCGTTTCCTTAATAATGATGTTGCTAATATCGTTTTAACTCCCTCCTGAGCTGAAACTTTCATCCAGCACAACTCGATTCGATTTTCTATTACGATCACGAATATTTAGATATTAAGGAATGTGGATTAGAGTATCGTCTCGTCGGGTGAGGTGGTTTATTTCAATTCATTAGCATTCCTGATATGTTATCGTTTTTTTTGTTTTTTTTTAAAAGTTTTTCAGCCGTTTTTAGCAGAGACATGACTAAAAAAACAGATTTTCAGTCAATTTAACTGGGTTCACATTGTTAGTAAACTCAAACTTTAATTTGTTACAATATGAAAACAAACAGTTATATTAGAAACTTGTATTATACACCTTCACCAGGCCTCCTGTTCCTAGTGGTTCGGAAACACATTGATAGTAGACCTAAGTCAACTGTCTCGACATAAGTCGCGCTCCAAAACTCATTCAACGTTTCGCAGCCAAAGTTATATAAACGAACGAAAGAAACAACACAACAGACGTTTTACTCATCGCTTCCTGAACTTTAATTTTCGCACAGAGAGTCACGTTCCCAAGACTTTTTCGTGAATCATTCATTAATCCTGGAAGTATCTGAAAATTAAAAAAATATTTTCGAGATTCTCGCCGCGAGCAGCATGGGTCGCGACGCGACCATCATGACTCATGTCGCAAAAAGGCTGTTTTTCTTGACTTGACCAAGCGTCATGCGCGAGTGTAAGAGTGCGCTCAAAACTATCGGAACTCTTGCCGCGAGTGTAAGAGTCCGCCCAAGAGCGATCGCAAAGTTAGCTAATCGTGAAGAAAATCTTGATCCCGAAGCCAGACTCTTATTTCGCGAGCCTTGCTGCGACTTCAGCGAGAAAGTTCACTTGGGGATAAAATAAGATAATTCTCGTATTAGTACGAGCTTTTTCCGAAACATTCTGTGAACTCTGTTCCTTACATAGCTACGATCTCTTCAAGATGATCTGTTATAAATGCACATCTGTTATTTCCAAAACAAAATCTTGTAGAACAAATATTTCATCTAATAAGAATGATATCCATCGGTAGCCAAGGAATATAAACTGTTTGTCAATGCATTCATCTTACGAAATATAACGTGCACTTAACGATAATAAATAGAAATAAAACATGCTGTTTTTAAGTAATACCTAGAGTAGAATGGTGGAATATTGGAAATTCGATTGATAGAATCTGAATGCTAAATGACACTCTCGTGGTCTTAGTCATCAACAAAAAAGTGTTTTTCTTGAAGCTGACTTATCAGAATTTAATTTATTTAAAAAAACGGAAAAAACCTACCTTAAAATGACAGAAAATTGTCCGATAAAACCAAAAAAAAAAAGACGATGCAAAGATCAGACCACGTACATTCACACGCCAAAGCATTCGAAAATTTCACGAGGTTATTCAATAATCCATAGCAATCAAAAATATCTAGTTTGTTCCCATACATAACTAGAAGATACTGTTGAAAAAATGCATTTAACCTGAGACGTAGAATAAAGCAATTTAAGAACGATGATAACTATATTGTTATGAACCTCGTTCTAACCAACGAACAGTATAGTCTGGACCTAAATCACAGTATTCATTTTCCGTTCGATCACCCAGTGTCGATGATGGTCGAAGTGTTGCAACAACTGAATTTGTGTCATCAACAAATGATGTACCAGTACCGCCCATTTGTGAATACGATGTTCGTGATTGTGTTGGACTCAAAAACGAATTTGTATCAGATGCATTTGCTGAAAATTGTTCATATTGCTGTTGAAGATTCGGATCACAATGCAATGAATCATCTGATTCACGTTCTGATAATTCTAAAATAGAAACCACAACATGTAAAAAAATATTAAATGAATCCATATTGGTTCGTCCAAAAAAGGAGTGATCATTGATCATTGTTGGTCATTTAAAGCGTAACTAATTAGCCCGAAGTTTTTAGAATAGAGATAAATTGATGTGTCTTGAATGGTGAAAAATGAAAAATAATAAAAAGTTACTGCATGTGTATAGTTTCTAGGAAAATCTTTTGTAAAACTACTACTTTTTCCAACTAGTGTTGGTGTGTACAGCAGATAGAATTAAGTGTATTGACAAATTTTGAAGCGATTCCACTTGATTCTGAGTAAGAATTTATGTTACAGCGAAATCGGGATAGAATAAAGATCTCAAAATAAAGAGAATAGCCTGGACTAGACATTTTGGCTATGTTTTACGTACGAAACTTAAAAGAGTTATTTTATATAACAATCAGATATTCGAGCGATTTACTTGGACAATCATTTTATAAACCGTACTTTGATATTATCATGACTGAATGAGTCAAACTCTCTATTCTATATCCTATAAGTTTTAACTCTTCATCCTTCTTCTAAATAAGAGAATTATTAAAAAGATCATCGACATTCATTTTTGGATGGACAATAAATAATTAAAATACATACCATCATAAGATACAGCTGCATCTTCATTACTTGTTTCTTCTTCATGTGTACTCTGACTTTTTCTACTTTTCAGACGTGCTTTTCGTTCAAGATTTCTCATTATGCCCGGACATCTTCGTCCAGAGTCTTTTTTCAAACGCTTTTCTTTTGCACGACGATTTTGAAACCAAACCTAAACAAAAACGTCCAGAGAAGTAGTATATCTTCCACTAACGTAAATATTCTTTTAAAGTAGAACATATTCTTTTATGAAAATCTTAAGAAGTTAAATGAACAAGTTAAGTCTGAAAGGAAGATTCAAATTCTGTATCCTACTTCACTCAAAATTCTAAATTAATGTCGCTATTAACGACCAATAAGATATTATTTAACACATACTTGCACAACTCTCATATCCAATCCGGTTTCAGCCGCTAATTGTTCTCGTACATGTCTCGCTGGTTTTGACGAAGTGTTATATGCTTGTTTTAATATTTCAAGTTGCTTTTGCGATATTGTTGTTCGTGGACGTTTGCTGGTATCGTCGAATTCTACAAACGATAACGCATATCTCGTATATTATTATTCATACTCTAAAGAGAATGAATATCAATACCTTTGTTTCTTAATGCTTCAAAATCAATTTTACAACAGAGTTTCTGATCGTTAATTAAATAGAATTCATCGCCGGTTTTTAATTGTCGATGACATATTAGACATGAAAAACATTGTAAATGATAAACAAATTCATTTGCACGACGAACAACTTCTGTTGGAGGAATACCGTGACCACATGAAGCACATTTAGTACCAAATTTTCTTTAAAAAGAGAGAAAAATAGAGAAAAATAGATAAAATGAACAGGTAGATCATAATGGATATAGTTACCGAAAAAAATCTTCTTTACAATAAACGTAACCATCTCGTGCAAAACATTTATCCATTAGTTTAACGTGACATTCGTTACATTTTAAACAATTCGCATGATAATACTGATCTAAAACTTTGAATATAAATTTATCACATATTGGTAATGTACACACAGAACATTCGAGAAATGGAACTAAAATACAATATAGATAAATAAAAAAAGTCAGAAAAAAAGCTGTATTCTTAAAAAATCTATGATCTTCAGTCATTAAAAACTAGAAAAACATCATCTAATTGAAAAATTTACAAAATGAAACATTTGAATACTGAAAAATGATTTCTGTTAAAAAGCTTATAATAATGCTGAGTATTATGACATATTTAATGTGATAATGTTCAGCATTATGAAAATGTAATAATATTATCTATGTTCATTAAAGAACTTTGTAACAATCCAATCCTGCATATTAATTCACTTTTTTTATCTATACCTTGTAAAATACGATGACTTAATTCATTTTCTTCATTATTGTTGTCATTAAATGTCATAATCCGTTGTGTGTGTGTATGTGAAGATGCGTGTAGCTCAATTTTTTTTAACGCGCTTACATGATGTGTGAAATTATGCGGTACACGTTATTTAAATCATTATAGCAGTCATTTTTTCTTCCGTGACACAAACTGTGTTTTTTTTGTCTGACAGAATAAAATTTGTCACTAAACGTATCTATTTTTCTGTGATAGAAATTTATTCGCTTAGAACATAAATCAACCAATGAAAATAATGTTGAAGCAGTTTATTTAGAAAGAAAAAAAAGAAAAAAGAAAAAGAAAAGAAGAATGTGATATATGATGGTTGCGGAAAGAGGAAAGCGAGAAAAGAACTGAGCAATATGGAAGATGAGTTATTCTAAAGCAATTAGATTAATCGTTCAATAGTGTTTATAAAATTATTCTCTTATTGGCAAGTATTTTTTGCAGAGTTATTGTAAAATTGAGAAGATGCTTTGCATAATAATTTTATGCTCTTTTTGAACTAAATTCATTGCTTCTTATAAGTTTCCAATAGGATTTATTTTACATTTAGCTATTCTATCATTTTCTTCAAAAAGAAAAGAAAGTTTCATTTGTTTTTGACAGAAAAAGTTCAATTTCATTGCCAGCCAAATTTTTCGTTATAGCGAAATTATTTTTCATCAAATTTGACTTTGTTTTACAAAAAAAGTTGCTGTTGTTCAAAGATGATAGGGTTTCAGACATCTGCTAGATTTTTACTTGATTAAAGGTTCGAATAAAACATCTCAGACAACTGTATACGAAAATAAAGTCAGTTTTTTTTCCTCACACGCACCTACAACGTTGACACTAGAAATGATTATGTCTCACACCCATCAGCAGATCTTTTTAACGTTTTTTTTTTAATAGTATCTCACACCAATAACTATCTGCATATGATTCAATTAACTTAGGATATGAATAACTCAAACGACACACACACAAATTGGTCAGTGAATATTTGACATTGATCGCACGTTCATGATTTGTGAATAAAAATGATTAACTATTGCTGTTGCATGAGATCGATTTCTAATCTATCAAAAATCTTTAGAAGAAAAAAAAAAAAAATCGTCAAAGGGAGCAACAAACGCGCGATTATTAATGTAACATGTGCAATAGATAAACTTTTGTCAACAACAACAATATAAAAAGCACGCAAATCGCACAAGAGATAAAAAAGTTATCTGATATACGTATTTTGCTTCCATACACAGAAAAAAGACGCGCAGATGGAATTCGATTTAAAAAAAAGTCATATTAACGAAAAAGTTCTTAAATACTATGAAATAAGCTTTATTCTGTCAGAATACAAGCGGAAAAATATTCCATTATAGTATTCTAAATTGAAACTATCGAAAAACACAAAATCAATTTTTTTACGAATAGAGATTCGAACACATGAACTTAGTTTTGCAGTAAACTGCAAAACTAAATCCACTGTTCTTAAATACTTTGATTACTAGTATAATTAAGTTTTATATTTGGATAAAAACGTAATAATTTTATTTGTTAGCTATGACGATATATATTATCGAAACTTCGATATACAACTGTGAGTATAACTGAATTCGATTATATCAATATCAGCATGAAAAACTTAATTTCTTAGATATTTTTAGATCAGGTTCAATATCAATACTTTTACAATTCATTTTTTATGCGTGACAGCTCTCGTTTTTCATATATATCTTTAAAAAAGTAATCATCATATTAACGGTGTTTAGAATCAAGAAATATCTGTTTCATCTAATACCCTAACTTAAATTGTCTTCATCATATTTGAAAAATACATCCAACGGTTTATCGGTTTTTGAATAAAAATCTTTCATTTTCTTTTCGATTGAACACTTCTTCTTTGTGGTATTGATTTCCCTTTTTTGAAACTAACATCGTTGCTCTAGAATAAACATCAACTTGTTGAGTGTTTTTTAGTATATATTCCCAAAGGAATGCAAAGCGTGCTCTTCTATATCATATTTGGCTTCTTGTTGCCCCTTTTTTTTTAATTTTGAGCAACAACAGGTAAATTTCTAACTTTTGTATTAAAACAAACATGTACATAAGAATACAGTTTTTAAAGAATTACTTCACTTGTCAGGTATGGATTTCTCGTGCAAGTCATGAGTCTATTGAATTCTTTTTTCTTTTTACTAGTACTATCGTCTTTCTTTTCTCTTGTTCGAGTGTTAGTCATTCATTTTTTGTGAAAATGTTAAAGGCGTTGACATCGCATGCAATACTGATCTAATCCCTAAAGATTGACATGCTGGAAGAAAATAAAACAGTAAATACTTCTTCATTAAATTCACATTGTTGTTTTTCACACTTTTATTCTATAGTCCAACGGGATTTGAACCGAAATACTTGTTCATACCTACCTGTCTATCTATTTTTTCCTGATGTATATATATGTAGGTCATCAGAAGAAGAAAGAAGAGTTGATTCAGTTAACAAACTTTTTTTTCATAAAAAGAAACAATTTTTAATAATAAATTTCTTCAACGAATGAACGATGACTGCACATGATTCGGACAACAAGTTTTCTAATGGAGTAGAGGATAAAAGGATTAGTTCTACTAAGGTTTTTTGACAAATAAATTTATACGATGAGATTAGCGAAGCAATGAAATATATTGTCGCAATAAACTGTATTTTTTGTTGAATTTTTTTCTTGAAAATTCAATTCAATAACTGACTAACAGTAGAAGAGATGTGTCTATGCTCTCATTTACTTTAAACTAATTTCATTTGGACATTGCATAGAATAAATGCATGATAATTGTTTTTCCCATTTTTTTCGAAAAAAAGTGAAGAGTTTGATAAGATGTGTTAGTGAAGCGAGAAGATAATATAGGAATTAATCATCCTATTGGTGTTTCCGTTTATTGATCAACCATATCATGATTTTTGACGACATATTGTGACAGGAATCCTGTTCATGGCCTCATTGTCCATTCTCTATTTCTCTCTATTTCAATCTTCTCTAATTGCATCCCGCTTTTTTTTTCTTCTCTTTTTCTTTGAACGAATGAAACAAAAAAAAAGTGTGACGAGTCAGTCGTTTATTCATTTGTCAGTTATCGTTATGGTTAAGTGATGTTCACTTAACTTGAGAGAATTTTTCTGCTCATTTAAATTTCAATAATGAAAAGAAAAAATTTATATTGCAACTTCTCTCTGCTGAAACCTGATAGTCAGACGCGCGCGCGTATATGCAGGTGCAATGTATACCTATCAGGCATGGATAAAAATTAATCAAGAATAAATTCATTTTTTTTATACAAAAGACACTCAAATGTCTTTTTAGATAACATAGATTTTATTTTGATTAAAAAAAGGAAGAAGAATATATGTGTACAATTGTCAATAACAGAACTCCTAAAGGCGAAAGACTACTATGTCATCTTAGAAACTACAGTAACTTTTAGTGAAACAAGAATAAACGTCGACCAACAGCTTACGTACGGTAATTTTTCTTCGTGCCTATCTACACCTTCTCAGTGTATTCATTTTATTCTACTAATTATTAATTGAATGGATGCTAATCAAAATAAATGATGGATAACGTCATTGTTCATTTCATTGTGTGTGTATATGTCGAATGAACGAGCGCGTGCGACAAGTTAAGTGCGTGTACCGCCTAGAGAGAGAATAAGTGCCATATATCTACATTCTTTTCTTTATAAGTCATATAAAGTTAATAGTTATAATTTTTTTTTTATATTGAAAACATATGTGTTATATTTTATTGAGTTCTATACTCTGTGTGAGTAAATTAACACAACAATATGGAAAATATTTGACGTTTTCTCAAAAAAACGAAAAAGTGTTAAATGACACCAAACGATCATCTATTTCATCATATGTGCAGCTTAATATAAATATGACAGATTGTTCGATCATTTTGACTTCTATCAGTAGACCACCAGCCGTTAAATGATAAACCAAAAGAAAATTATGTCATAATAAGTGATAAACTATAAAAAAGCAAAAATAGTACATGACCGTCAACAATAAGAAGCTTGCTAACGAACGAAGAGCGAGCAGCTTGCATATATGTATAAACTGTACAGTATCTCTTAGGAGTTACGCAACTAGTCATTGAGAGATTAATATCCAAAATTATCGATTTGAAATAGTACTATGATTATACTGCAAGACGATTCATGGATGTTTATGAATGAAGCGTAAAGCTAATATATCGGTTGTACAAAAAATCGCGAGACTTTGGTTTGATCGTTTGCTAACTGTTTTAATAGATCTAGACGGTTCTAATATTTAGGAAAGAAGTAGTTTTTCCCACTGTTTCATTTTTCACTGAAAATGCGATTTAGATAAATAATGTCGAAAAATCCAGGTCTAGATGTTAGAATAAAAACACTGAATGGACTTAACAAAATAATTGGTATACTTAAGTCGAACAGAAAGCTCAATTTTTACATTGTAATGCAGAAAATATTTGAATTTTTGTCTATTTTAAAATTTTTTGATAAACAAAGCCA